>PVIR01001304.1:47477-128395 GCA_004026965.1 Petromus typicus | reverse complement strand
ATTTGAGAGATGCAGATGAAAACAACATTGAGATTTCATCTCACTCCACATAGAATGGCTGCCATTTCAGAATCAGCCAACGGCAAATGTTGGTGAGGCTGCGGAGAAGAAGGAACCCTTCTCCACTGTTGGTGGGACTGTAGACTCGTACAACCCCTGTGGAGATCAGTTTGGAGAATCCTCAAAAAGCTAGGATTGACGGTCCCATTTGACCCAGACATTGCCCTGCTAGGTATATACACACAAGAATTAAAAGACTCATATCACAGTGACATATGTGCACCCATGTTTATAGCAGCTCAATTTGTGATTGCTATATCTTGGAAACAACCCAAATGTCCATCAACTGGAGACTGGATAAAAAAGCTGTGGTTCTTCTACAGAAGGGGGTATTACTCTGCCATAAAAAATGATAAGTTTGAATCATTTCTACTTAAATGGACATACCTTGAGGATATCCTCATAAGTGAAATAAATAGGGCACAGATAGGTTCATATCGCATCTTTTCTCTGGTATGAGAAAATAAAGATGTAAATGAGTCCTAGCATTGTATGTTATATATTGTGAAATAGAAAATGCTCAATGTAAAATAGGGTGAAGGGGGAAAAATAATGAGATCATAACAAAAAAGTAAGGAAACAAATTTTATGTATATGGGGGGAGTGATAGGGTGTGTAGGGCTATGGGAAAAAATGAGAATTAAGTTGTGTCTTATACTGGTACAAATCCCCATTATGGAGTGCAATCATGATGTGTATATTTAATGTACCAATAAAGATAAAAAGAAAGAAAGAAAGAAAAAATGTTTCCATCATTGAAAATAAAAATATGCAAAAATGAAAAAATAAATAAATAAAAATGCAGAAAGGATACAATAATGGTGGCCACTTATAAAGTGAAAGAAATCAGGAAAATATCCTCTATATTGTATGTACTATTCTTTTTTTCAATGAGATACAATATTCAACAATCACAATTTAGAAAAGAAGTTGAATTTGCTCCCAGTTTCAGTCCATGATCACCAAGCTCTGAGGCAGAGACCATAAGACACAAAGGGCATGGTCCAAGGAAAAGCCCTTTAGCTCAAGGCAACTGAGAAGTACAGCAGGGAAGAGTACAACAGCATACAGACCAAACAGGGATCCAAGACCACACTTCCATGACCCACCAGAACACACTACAAGTGTGATCTACTAATGCACAGAGTGGACTTCAAAACAAATTAAACTGAGACTCCATGCCTACTACCACACTCTACAGCCCAGCAATTTGTTCTGAAGAGTAAAACCAACAGAAATATAAATATTACCACCCAAAGATACAGACTAGAATGATCACAGAAGCACTGTTCATGATAGTCTTAAACAGAAAGTGTCTACAGTCATCAGCAATAGAATAGACAAGTAAAGTTTGGCACAGATCTACCCTAGGGGAGTATGCAGCACTTAGAAGGAGTTTACATTTATCAAAACAACATAAGGAATTGGGCATGATGGCATTCAGTAATTAAACTACAGGCCACCTGATTTAGGAACACATATTTTTGAGATATTTATAATTAATGACACATGCATAGTTGGGAAATTACATGTAGTGATATTCATAAGAGGTATACCCTTCCCTCCCTACTTCTAGCTTTTATTGCCTCAGCTGAGGAGAGCCAAGGCAGAAGGATAGCAAGTTAGAGTCCAGCCTGGACAGTTTCAAGAGATTTCTGTGTTAAAATTTTCAAAAAATGAACTAAAATAAGCTGGGGAGGGCCGGGGATATAGTTCAGTGGTTCTGGCACCTGTCTTGCAAGTGCAAGGGCCCAGGTTTGATTCCTGGTAACCACATACCTATACTGGGTGTGGAGACTTGCCCCAGCAGCAATCAGTACCACATACCATACTGCCGGGCATGGTGGCTCATGCCTGTAATCCCAGCACTAGGGAAGCAGAGGCAGGAGGATTGCTGATATGAGTTGAGGCTGAGCTCAGGGCCAGCCTGAACTACAAAGCGAGACCCTGTCTCAAAAAAATAAATAAATAAAATACAATAAAATAAGCTGGGAAAATAGCTCACCAGAAAGACACAGGCAGGATTCAAATCCCATTTCTACAAATTCAATTTAGGTAAACAGCAAAATTCCTATCTAGTGCGACAAAACAAGAAAAAAAAAAAAAACCAGGAAAATCAAAATTGAAGAGTAAAAACTATTCAGAGATAACAATATCTAAATAAAAATGCTAAGTAATTTGAAAAACAACTATATAATTAATAATGATTTAGAAATAATATCATAGGGCTAGGATTTAGCTCAGTGGTTCCAGCACCTGCCCTGCAAGCACAAGTCCCAGGTTAGATCTCCAGTAACCACATACAACAACAATGTTGGGCCTGGTAATCAGTACCACATACCTCAGCGCCAGGCATGGTAGGCTCACACCTATAAATCTTAGCACTCAGGAAGCAGAGGCAGGAAGATTTCTGTGAGTTTGAGGCTTGCCTGGGCTACACAGTGAGCTCAGGGCCAGCCTGAACTACAAAGCAAGACCCTGTCTAAAAAAAAAAATAAAATCATAAAAGCCAATCATACTATGTATGTAAAAATTAAATGTGTACTTCGTTACTAGCACTAATCTACTAGAAAATAGAATTTTAAAATACTGACTGTCAAAACATAATATATCTATAGAACAAAGTTAAAAATGACTTGCCAAGACTGCTATATGTAAACTATAAAACACTGCTGAGGAGACTAACAGTTGACAAATAGATATTTATACTACATTCATAAGCTATAGGACTGAATATTATTATGATGTCAAATTTTTCACCAAATTCATCTGTAAATTCTTTCTCCCTGGGTTGTAACCCTCCACAAAAGCAAACAAGGAAAAAACAACCTTGAAAAAAGCAATTCTATGTAGAGGAAGAGAAAAGGGAATTTACTTATTTTTTTTTTCTTTTGTTGCAGAGAAGCCGCTGTACAACTGCTCTACGTAGGAAACTAAACAAAACCTGACAGCAGAAAGAGAGTGCAGTGTCCCAAAGGATGATTCTGTGTAAAACATCAAAGCTGAGCCAAAAGAAGCTATCTCTGGGTCTGTAAATACTGAGAAAAATTATGAATTTTTGGACAGAGTTTACTAACCATCGGAAATCATAGTACAAAACACAGGCCAAGGACAGAAAGTGGAAAATATTAATTCTAGGGAAAAGCAAAGCTATTCTAGATATGCAATGCATGAATGGAATTTGTTTTCTCATCTTAATTAACTCATAATTATTTAAAAATTAGAGAGAAAAGGAAGCGTGGAAAGATAAGTGACAGTAACACTAGATTCTGATCTCCCACGGTACAAAAACACTATATAATATCTAAAAGCAATCAATGGAGTACAATGGAGCAATCAATAGGAGTACAACAATCTTAAATAAAATGATGGATCTCAGAAAACAGTCCAAAGACATGGAAAATGGTTATGTCAGGGCAGTAAAAGCTAGAAGTAGGGAGGGAAGGGTACACCTCTTAAGAATATCACTGCATGTAATTTTCTAACTATGCATGTGTGTAATTATAAATATCTCAAAACTATGTGTTCCTATATCAAGTGGTCACAGGCTAGAACTGTAGCTCATTGGTAGAGTGCTTGTCTATAATATTCAATTCTCAGTATTGCAAAAGTAAGTGCTAAGACAAGTGATCAGCTTGCTCTAACTTTTATAGATATATTATTATAATGTATTACAAGAAAGGGTAGATTTTTCACAAACCAGAGACTCAGGACTAAGTAATTATCACAGTCCTGAAGAAGTTGTTGAGAAGTTCTGGTTAATTAAGAAAAAAATGACATATAGAAGTCCTTGTATAAATATCTGAAAGTACATACTATAAATACTTCAATATTTTATAGAAATATTTTAAGAGTAAGTCTGGGTTTTTTGTTGTTGTTGTTGTTGTTGTTTTGGTTTTTTTGAAACAGGGTCTCGCTTTGTAGTTTAGGCTGGCCCTGAACTTACTATGTAGTGCAGGCAAGCCTCAAACTCAGAGCAATCCTCCTGCCTCTACCTCCTGAGTGTTGGGATTAAAGGTGTGAGCACCATGCCTGGCAATGTTGTATGCAGTACCAGGAATCGAACTCCAGACCTTGAGCTTGCAAGGCAGGCGCCAGAACCACTGAGCTAAATCCCTGGCCCAGTTTTTTTGTTGTTGTTTTGTTTTAGTTTTTTTAAATGAACTATATACAGAAAAATTTAGAAACCTTAAATGGACAACTCAGTGCAAAGACTGGTTGGAGGACACAAAAGCTCAGATTTTTTCTGAAGTTATGAGAAGCACAACAGTCAGAGGCTGCCATGTAAATATCTGAATAAATCTCAAGTAAATTCCTATGAGAAAAGCTCTGAATGAGGGAATAATAAGCCAGCAGTCCTCAAATATTTGACTCGTGACATCTCTGTACCCCTAAAACTGAAGACCTCAATGCGTTGTTTTTATGGGTTAAACCTCTTGATATTTACCTCATAAAAATTAATATTTAACAAAAGTTTCAGTTAACTAAAATAGAATAAATCCATACTAGCAATAGCAAAATAGCGTGATATAAAAAGCCCTATACTCCAAAAAAATTTCCATAAATGTGACAATTCTTTAGAATTTTGAAACACATCTTTAATGTCTGGGTTACTAGATAGCAGATGGATTCTCACATGTGCTTCTACATACAATCTGCTATAACAGCAAATGTCATGTAGCTCCTAGAAAACTCCACACATGAAAGAAAATTTAACAGCAACTATCTCAGTCATTGTGAAAAAAGTTTTGACCTTGCAGATACACTGCAAGTCTTGGGGCAACCAATGGTCCCAGGAGGATACTACGCGAACATCAACCAGAAGACAGATACCAAACTAGGAATAGTAGAATGTTCTGGAAAATTGCCTTGGGTCATCATTCTTGATTGCTGAATCCTCAGAGGAAATTTTAATATATATGCTAATGGCGTGTTAATTTTTCACAAGACTGGTTTAACATAAAAGAGACATTTCTAGGAACAGAGTGAGAGTTCATCTTATCACTATCATTCTATTAAATGATAAGAGACTTAAAACAGTATAAGAGTTAAGAACAATACTATTTTATGCTTAAAAGAGATAACCTTCATAACAACTATTAGGACTATCACTGTATAGGTACTTGTCAAATCATGTTAAATTCAATTTCAAAGAAAACTTAAATGGTTTTAGCTATTACATAGTACTTAAAAAGGAAAATATTAATAACTCATGACATTTTGTGGATAGCCCCCTCATTAGATTGTTAGAGTGAATGAATCAACATGAAAGGGCCATCCCTAAAAAGGCTGCACATTAGCTATGTGATTTGATGAGATAAGTAAAATATGCAGAAACTAGAAATACTGATTTTAGCTTTGACCTAAGCAGAAAATAAGAGACACACCTTTTTTCAAACAGCTACACTGAAATAGGGGAGAGAAATGGGGAATTTCAGGGTAATCCAGACCACAGGAAAACACAATCCTAACCCTGGCCCACACTTGTGCCTTCCTCATTTATGAGTTGGAAAACTGCTCAAGCTTAGACAAGCGGGGATCACCCCAACTCAAGACCTGGGGGGGAAGGGTATAGGAAGAATATAACTCTTTTCCTACTGGATGTCAAGTGGGAATTTGTAGTCTCACAACATCAAGCAATGAAGTTATAATACAAAGGAAGAAGTTAGGAGAGTATTATTGGACATAAGGAGAGAGAATAGCTCCTGGATTTCCAGGAGGGGACTGAGTGGGCAGCCACTGAGGCCCCTGTCAGGGGTAATTTATAGAGCAAAATAAAAATGTGGGTATAAAGTAGGTCAAACTACAAGCATTCCATAGGATTACAAGTATAGTCACTTAGCTAATATTGATCAAATAGGGAAACAAGTCACATACCAATTAGGTAAGAGACTAGGGTGTGGCAAACAAAGCTGGCTGGGGAAATAATTATGACCTGTTCATTATAAAATCCTCTGTGCATTATACATGCACAGAACAGTTCCCAAAGCCCTGCATACAGACTTTCCACAGCATAGCATAGATATGTTAGCCTTAAGAGTGGGAGATATAAAAAGGACCATCCACATTGAGTTTTTTGGCCTTTTGCTATCTCCTGCATAGTAGTCCTTTCTTATTCTGTACTATTTTCCTATTTTTATTTGACCCAAATTTGCACTGCAGAGTCTGTTTATGTTCCTCCCTTTAATAAGTGTAAAATCTTGGCTACCGTTGGAGCTTTTCATGACCAATTCTTTGCTTAAAACCACTTCTAGAAAGTGACTCCAATACTCTAAACCTTGGAAAGAACAAAGGCATTTTGGGAAGGGAGGGGAATATGGGTCTCATATTCTAGTCACCCACCTCTGTGATGCCTACCTGGGCTTGTTGGACCAAGTGGTACTAATTACATAACAATTTTAAGTTGCTGTTTATGTCTAAAGAGTAGAGGCATGCAGGCCTGGCCACTGCTTTTCCATCCTGAGGCATAGCTTCTTTTGATAGCCTTCCAATCCTCTCTGACTGTATATTCATTTCTATCTAACTTGCTATCTATAATAGTAAAGGACAGGATTTATAAGGATGACAAATGTAAATATCTCTTTGTTGTGTTATATCTACCAAGTTATAGTGTTATATCGACAAAGTTTTGCAATTGTTTAAAATAATTTATTCAAGAAATACAACATACAGTGTCATAACAGGAACTCTTAATGGTTCCAACAGTTCAGGGTTCTCATGGGGTGCACAAAGCCAGTGGTAGCTCATACCCATAAAGCAGGGATACTCAACTCTGTGATGTTTTATGAACACATCTTCTAGATCCTATTCCTTTTAGAAAGAGGGTTTCAAGGTGAAAAAACCAAGGATTCCTTCTTTAGATTCAATAATTTTAATAATTCTAAATATTTTAAGTCCTTGGGAGTTTATATATGCATTGTATATCAGCACTTCAAAAAGGAATTTTTATTTTTGCATGAAAAATGTAATTATTCTTCATGAAAAGCAAGGAAATGATAAAGAGGTTGAATAGATCTTAGGAAAAACTCCTCAGGATTTCTGGAAGTTAATATTTTGAGGATCATTATCAACTCAATCAAGACATCAAAATAAATGGCTGTCTTTTTAACAGTTACCTAAACTGCCACTGGGTTTAATCATGTCTTCAAAACCCCCACCTTCCCAAAGTATGTGTGAAACCGACTGGGACTAGCTTTATTCTCATGCAAATTGAAGGTTCTTACAAACAGCTTTGTGAAAAAATAAACAAAGAGTACTTGGCTTGCAAGCCACCCAAAGAAAATTAAATACCCTCCCATGCTCTACACCCTTGCTCCCTTTCAAGGACTGAATTCATCTGTCGGAAACAGACAACTGTGCTTTTACATCACATGACTGTTCTGCTCTACTTGTGGCAAAGCCAGTAGCTCATTAAGGAAGGGGGTATTGGCTTTACGATTACAGAACAAATGACCTGGGATGTTTTGTCAAAGGCTGTGGATCTTTATTTAGAGAAAAGGATAAAGAAGAAGAAACAAGATAGATGTAACAGGAGAAATCACAACACTGCTCTCCGCGTTCATAGCAAAGAGAATTTTTCTCTCCAAGAAGGAAGAAAACAGACCCACTTTTCTTATCCAGAGTTATATTCAAATGGCAAATTAGTCTCAAGTTTCGTTAAGTCCTTCAGGATGGCCCCAGAGGAATTCAACTCAAGATTAAAAACAAGCTTCCTATTTGCATGAACCATGGATCTTCACCATGCTACTGATACATTCCCAAAGCCAGCCCACGGGAGATCCTCCAAAGGCTAACAAGATGCTGACATGTGGCAACTCCAGAAGAGCCAGCAAGGCTTGCATGTTTAGCAAGGATTCTCCAAGGCAAGTGCACCTAACAAAGTGGACTATACTCTGTGTGTGGTGTACGGGCAATTTCCACTGCAAGGAGAAAAGTCGATCCTCTCTGGCCAACCAACAGGAAAGCAAAGACTCCCATCCACCCAGAGTGGGGAGAACAGAGCACGCAGCCTGGCCTCCACCAGGCAGATGGTATCCCTGGGAGAACGCCCTAACAGAAGCACAGCAAGAGCACTCGGCACAACTCTGAAAACTTATTTCTGACTCATAAGTCTCCTTAGCCCAAACTGCTCAGTACAGGCAACATATGTGAAAAGGGGTGTGTCACAAGGAACAACTGAACCTCATATCAAGAAGCCGTGTTACACATTTCTGATCAAGCACTAGTGAATGTGTGCCATCTCTACTTGGCTCTTATGGAAAAATAAAATCTACAATCTACTTGTATGCATATTTAAAAAGAAATAAGTTTTCTAGGTATCTTAGAAATCCAAATTCAGTTTTCTTTAATGTGCTCAAGATATTGTAGCATTAAAGAATCCTATTAATGAACCTCCCAAAAAACCTTAAAAGTTCATACTAATTTTGGTGATTAAGTTCTTCTGTTCCAAAGTACTTAAAATTTAGGAATGTATGTGATAATGATCTATATAATGTATTTTCATATATTTAGAATCTGTACTAAAACTATAATCCAATGAAAGTAAAAGTTTTGATTCATTCAGCAAAGACTTCAAGAGTTTATTCCAGGCCCATATAGTTATTGGCTTGGGAAATAAAATAAGCCAGTTCCAAACTGAGAGCATTCAGGGTCTGCAGAAACAGAGCCAGCCTGAAGTACAACAGCACATCAACACAGGTGTGCTATGCTCAAAGTGGATCTTAAAAATGAATGTGTATGAACATATTTTACCAAAAAATTAAAATAAGTCTCTCTAAATAATACATTTTGCTATTTCTAAGATATTTTTTCAATTTCATTTTTTTCAGTTACACATCATATAGAATATATGCACAGGATATGACCACACAAAAATTTTATTATAAAGACTACTACATGTTAGACGTAGAACTTCTCAATGCACTCTTGTTGGACCTGAGTTCAACTCCAATATTTGCACAGGATACTATTCCAGATAGCTAGCTTTCCTTCATTTCTTTGGATCTGTTTGTTTATTTCTTTTGGTGGTACTAGGGATTGAACCCAACTCCCCCCCACCCAAGCCACATCCTCTCCCTTTTCTTTATTTTGAAGAGACAGTCTCAGTCTAAGTTATCCAGGGCTCCAACCTGTAGTTCTTCTGCCTTAATCTCCCAAAGTGCTGGGATTTAGATGAAGGCCAAAGTCACTTCTCTGAGAGGCACTTGGCCAATGTTTCCAACACAGAGAATCCTAGTAGCTGCAGATGCTCTGTCAGGCACTACCCTCAATATGTCACATGAAAGATTTAAACCTCCAACAAGCCCATGTGCTAAGCATTGCCATGATTCTCCAAATACAGCAACTCTGTGGGTTTAGTATCTTTTCTTATATTGAGCTTTTGTTGTTATGGGCTATACATACCAAGACTTCTCTCTTTCATGGTTAAAACTGAAGATTTAAAAATATGTATTATTTATTTAAAATAGCAATAATTCTCTTGCAAGTCAACATAAATATAATTGTGAAACAGAATTAGATATTTCAAAATAAAATACAGAAAAATAATTGCAACTGTGTTTTAGTTTTGCAAACATCTTTAATGTCTAGTTAACAAAAACGAGACATCTGGAATCTCTTATTTGTTTTTATATTCACTACTACAATGTCATGTAAGATAGCCTCTAGCAAACTGCTGTATTCTTGTGAGAACACAAGAGTTTAAAAAATCAAATAACATCCTAATATTTTTATAAAAATAGGCTTGACCTTCTAGATCCATGGAAAGGTCATAGTACCCCCAGAGGCCTCTAACCCTCTAGCAAAGTTTGAACAATACTCATGTTCAAATACCTGCCATCCATGGAATATGGAGACTGTTCAGATAGGCTAAAAAACATGTTTATCAATGCACTGCTCAAAAATCTGAATATAGCCATAATATCTTCCAAATGTGTAACACAGACATGAATACAAACTTACTAACAGTCACACCTGTTAGAATCTGGACCTCCATAGCTCCCATGGCCTGTTGCCACTGCTTTTACTGCTAAGAAGATAATGACAAATGCAGAAATGATTGGGGTCTCTAAGTATACAAAATGTTCCTGACCAATTTAACATGAACCAATCAGGACACTAACTTAAAACGCTGAAATAGAAGTGCTAATATTCTTTTCACAAAAAAGTACAAATCAAATTCCCAGTATAAAAATAATGTGTAGGCATGGATCTATGTCTCAGTCCACATCCACTGGCTTCTTTATCCCTCACAAAGATACTACCAAAGGCCTACAGGAAATTAGACAGATGATTATTCCGACTCATGCCTTGGGGCAGAGTCATCTATTAAAACTGTGGAAAGTTCAATTAATCATCGGCATTCCTAGCGGGCCTCAAGAATAAGAGCCCAGTGGCGATCTGGTACACGTGCAGGGAGAACAGGTTTGTTTCCCAGAGGAGGGCCAGGACTATTCTCTCCACACAGAGGCATCCTGGGGAGTCACCCGCTGCAGAGGCCATGACAATGCCAAATGCCAGGTGCACCTGTCGCATGGGCAGATGGGAAAACCGGTGGCAGGAGTCCCTGAGTCATGGGTAAATTAATTAGCCTTTCGAAAGCACATCATTTAATTACTCATCCCTTCAAATCTCACTGCAAGAACAGATTTTAGACAAACTCTAGATCCACAACAGAAAGAGTACATAAAGAAGTGGGATCTAACACTCAATTGCCCCACACTTCGAACATCAAAAACCACTCACCTATCACAGGATTTGAGGGAATCTTAGCATCCATCAGGTACAATAGTAAGCTGAGAGTGCATTCTAAATTTGTTAACTTCGGTAAGGTTTTTGTATGACTAACTAAGGTTAAACATTCAGCAGCTAACTCAACAAGCTGGATACATTTATCCCATCAACTTCAGAAGGAAGCATGTTGGGTTAGCTGTTAAAGTATGTCCACCAATCTCTCCACTCAAAAAATTATATTTTTAAAAGAATTTGGAGTTATAATACAGAGATAATATATAATCCATTCAATTTAGCTGTCTGTCTTTCAAAACAAAAAGTAGTTCTCCAAATTTTTAACCTCATGAATGTGTTCTAAAATCTTTCCTTCCACTCTCAAGAGAAGAAATGACACGTTTTCATTTAATAGAATAGATTCATAGAATAGAATAGATTCATTCATACTATCACTCATGTAATTCACTTAGTTGCAACCACTTGTTTACCTGTTTTTCTCTCCTTACTAAGCTGTAAGATCTCATTGACTTAAGGCAGGATCACAAACTTCCTTTTCCATATGTAGTATCAGAAGTTAGTATCACACTCCAGACCTGAGCAGGATGTGACAGCAAGACCATACAAAGTGACCTGCAAAGGCTAAATAAGCGTACGTGTAGTATTTTCATACATTTTAGACATTCATACACTCTTGCTAATTAGAAAGCCAAGAAGAAATGAACCTGTCCATGTTTTCTCATTTTTTCTTTACTTGGACCTGCTATCTTCCACTAACATGTGCTTTACTCCCTACATTTTTTACAAAGTTGGGAATGCCTGGATTTAATGTTGATTTAAAGTAACTCCACTTTCTCTGATGTGCGCTTTGTCTAGAACAAAATGGAACTAAAGCTTTTCTACATAATCTGTCTCTAAAATACTTCACAGAACAAAAACTCCTGTAACTTCAGCACTATATAGGAATTGACAGTCTTCACTCCTCCTTTGGCTATAAAGTCAGTTCAAGGATTTGAAAAAAAAAAAAAAAAAGATTTTTCTGAGGCACTGAAATACCTCTCAGTTTCTCACAATTAATTTCACTTCTGAAAAAAAACTAGGTTTCTGAATAAGTACGCCTTACGTTTCCATGTTATCTAAGAAACTTGGAATATGGAAAGTTTTCAAACATCTCCTGTATTTCTTCTGCAACTATTAAAATTTCCCCCCAAAATAAACCTACTTCTGCATTATATCTGACAATGAAGAAAACACTTATTAATGTAACTCTTGCCTACCAAGCCCAATCTTTTTCCATCAGTTTTGGACATATTCAAAATTGATAGGCTACACACAGCTTAATACTGAAAGTGAGTTCATAAGGAAAAAAACACACATGCTAACCATCTCCTACTCTGTGAAAATAGTCCTTATGTGACACCTAATTTAGTTTTCCATGGCTTTCAATTATCAATGGTCCTTACATCTCATTCTGTGTCTATTTTGAGGAAGGCCCCAAGATAGTAGCTGTGGAGAGACTCAAGCCATCTGTCTAGGCTTTACAAAAGGAGGCTGGGGACTCTCCAAAGGAAAGAGAGGAAAGATGTATCGACAGAAGCTCTGGTGAACACGAATGCAAAGTTTGTACTCCAAATCCTTTTTCCTCTACAGCATGAGTCAATCACACAAGGCTGAATTCTTACTGACTAATGTGTTTGCAAATACTCCAAAATCTGAATAACTCTCACATCTGAAACATTTCTAATCCAAAGAACTCTAGATAATGGATACTTAACTTACATACACATCTATACAACTTAGTAATATATACTAAGTAACTGAATAACGCAAGCAAAATCCAGTGTATTATCAGCAAAAGCAGTGCTTACTTCTAACAAGGAGAATCAAAAAGTCTTTATAGACAAACTGGCCAAACAGACAACTTTACAACAGATTATAAAGCATTTATTGCAAAGCTGGGCATTTTAAATCTAAGGAACAGCTTTTATATGTCATTTCTCAAGAGAGGTCCTGAGGACTATCTGAAGTTATTCAAATGACATATTTCATAGCTAAACCTCCACAGATGCACATTTTAGCCCATAGAAACTTTGGTAATTTTTTTTTATCACATTATTATCTTTAAAAGTCTACTGTGATCCCCAATAGGTAGAAGAGGCCACCTCAGTACTCCATAAAAAGAATACTGATTTTGTCTTCCAGAGTGGGGATGGTTTCTAAGTATACTTACACACTATCTGGCAGCCCTGTCAGGCTGTTCCTTTACAGAGATGTACGCCGGTTACTTGTGGGAATTAAGGAGTTAGTGACCTGTGGCCTCAGAATCAATATGTCTAGAGATAATGTCCACATCAGGCTCTTATTAACTCAGGACTTTACCCAAGTGAACCATTATTAACACTATAATAATACTATTACTATTATATAATACTATATAATTGGTTATATTTCTCTTTTCTACAAAGACTAAATGAATTGAGTTTCTCCTAGTTACAAGTACCATAAACACACTATGAGTAGAACAAAGGAGATGAGGCATTTCACTGAATTTGTATCTCTAAAGGAACTAAAGTATTAAAACCCAAGGAGATGAAGGAGATTCTGCAGGAAGCATTTCTATTCCTTCACTTTAGATGCTTCCATGACAGTCGAGGGGAGCTCTAGAGACTTTGTTTCTTTTTGTCATCAGCTCCACGTTTTAGATTGCCCAGAACAGGCTCTCACTGATGGCCTGCGTGAGGCGCACACACTGTTTGGAACAGCTTTGGCCTGAAAGACAAGGTCACATAGCACTGTATCAAAAATGCTCTTTTCACTTGTGGCTTGGAGGATGTTCTGAGAGAAGAAACATCTGTCAAAGGCTATTAGATGAGTTTCAAATTTATACTCTCATGCTGCCCTTTCTTTGAAACTATTTTTACATGTTTCTTTGGACCAACAGCAAAAATGAACTCATTTTTTCAACTCCGTGATTTCTGTGGTCATTTCAACTGGACTAATTCTACTGGAGGTTTCCAGTTAAAATATTTAAGTGTGTTGCAGCCCTTTGCTTTCCTCATGCCATAGGGACTTCCAGACAAACTGATCACATTCCTCATTGTTATGGAATACTCAACTAGCAGTTGACATGCTTCTTTCTGTTTAACTCTTTACTGTCACTATCCTCAGAATATTTAATTTCTACTGAGTGCCTGTGTAGAAACAGGTGAACTATGAGACGCTGTGCACAGGATCACATCATGTGTAGAGTCAGTGCTCCTGAGCCCTACTCAGGACACAGAGCCAGAGCTGCTTCCTCTACTATGTCCGTCTGTCCTTCCCAGTGCCACAGCAGCACTCTCCAAGACAGCAAGAATGCAAGGTCAAAACACACAGGGATTAGGCCGGGGATTTAGCTCAGTGGTTCTGGCGCCTGTCTTGCAAGCGCAAGGACCTGGGTTCGATCCCCAGTAACCACATAACAATACTGGGTGTGGAGGCTAATGCCCAGCAGCAACCAGTACCACATACCACAGTGCCGGGCGTGGTGGCTCACGCCTGTAATCCCAGCACTCGGGAGGCAGAGGCAGGAGGATTGCTGTGATGTGAGTTCGAGGCTGAGCTCAGGGCCAGCCTGAACCACAAAAGCGAGACTCTGTCTCAAAAAAAAAACAAAAAAAACAAACAAACAAAAAAAACCCCACAGGGATTTCTCAAAGAATCTAGAGAATAAAAAATAAATTCCTACTGCTCTGTGTTCTTTCCAAACCATCTAATTATGACCCAATGTGTATAATATTTAATTAGTATCTGAGCTGTCATACAGCAGAAAAATTAAAATAGTGAATAATAAGAATACTTAGAGGGAAAAATGAAATAAACTAAGAGAAAAATCAAGAGCCTAAAATACCTAAGATATAAAATGAACAGATATCAACCTGTCAAATAAATTAGTACAGTCTGCCCAGCACTGAAATGTCCAGGACCAGTGGTGTTCCAGATCTCAGAGTTTTTCAGACTTTTTAGAGTGTTCCATAGACTTCAGTAGTTGAACATCCCTACTCTGAAAATCCAGCTAGGACATTCTCAAAATTTTATAATGTTTTGCAATTCAAATTTCTGGATGAAGGATATTTAACGTGTATATATTATGCCAAGCAAAATCTGGATGGAGAATTTTTAACAATCTCAGATATATAACCATCTAGGATACTCTCAGTGGAAGTAAAGTGCTTAAGAAAACAGGAGAGCAACTGGCATGCAAACAACAGCAGATGTTTCTGCAGAATAATAACAGCAAAACAACCAGGAAGAAAAATTAACTCTGTCAAGACAGGTTATTGTAAACTTGTTGTTTCTACATATATAAATCTAACCATTTTTAATTATAATCTTTTTTACGGATACAGAGAGAGACGGGATGGGGGGAGGAAGCAAGGGAGAGAGGGAGGGAGAGGGAGAGGGAGAATCTTTTGTATTTCAAAGGAAGAGGAAAGGCAAATAATGAGTGTTTCACACAACAGGCCAACAAAATACCACTTTCCAAAGGACAAAAGATGCCCTTCTTTCAGCAGATGATGGCTGAAGTGCTAACAGTCTTTGAATATATTTGGTTACATTTTAGACAGAGTAGGATAGGAATAACAATTAGTGCAGCGACTACACTCCAAAGTGACTTTGTAGTTAGGTAGTAACGTGTTTAATCTTCACTCCCTTTAATCTTCACTCATCAAGATGAGTACTCTTAACTATCCCCACTTTACAGATACCGAAAAATAAAGGTGCACAGAGACAAGCATCTTCCTCAGAGTCACACAGCTACTAACTGTCAGATTTGGACAAGGCACTTTGGCTCCACAAATTCACTCTCAATCCTAAACTATGTGTTAATTGGAATTCTAACTTGAGTTAGGATTTTTACAATGTACCTATGTTCAAGTAGTACCAACATACAAAATGTATATTAATTCCATAAGAAACTCTAAAACTCCCTTCTAATTGCCCTTGGGAATCAGATAACTGCAGGAGAACAGAGTTGTGATTAACATGACTTGAGCCAGACAGCCTGAGCTCAGAATCTAAGCTGTTCCCTTAGCAGCCCACTGATCTGGAAAGGTTTCCTACCTGGGTTAGTGGGTATCCTTATACACACACACACACACACACACACACACACACACACACACACACACACACACACACACACACACGGATGACTGTATTTTCCCATCCATTCATACCCAACTTGGCCTATATGACTTGATTTGGTCAATGAAATATTATTAGGAGAAATCTGTAATTTCTAGGAAGAAACCCCAGGAGTCAAGACAAGTCCTGTCATGGGCTCCCCTCTCATCTCAATATGCTCAGCAGTATTCAAGGAGGCTGGCCTGGGACTCACGGTGAGGATGTTCTGTCACAGAGCACCAGAAACACTGGAACATGCAGGGGGAAGCACTGTTCCCTTGTTAACCTAAGCCCCTGTGACATGGGAGCTACTGGTTAATACAATATAACCACCTCTCCCAACCCACAGAGTCCCTGCACATGAATGTTCTATCTCCTTCTAGGATCTCTGTGAGAATTAAATAACTTTTAAAAGCATACAGAACAGTGGCTGTCACAGATTAACTCCTCAGAAAGGTCCATCCTTACAATTACATGTATATTTTCATGTAGCAATGGCAGGGAATGTGTATTAGATAGCCAGATACTTACCTGAAAAGAGTACTGTTAGAGAAAAGAACATATGGGAAACATCACGGCACAAGTCAAGTCAAATGCTTTCAACTCTCAGATGTTTTAAATCACTCATAATTTTACACTGGCCACCTGTTGGGCTTTTATTGAAGTTTTATCTTTCTCTTCAATGTACTTTCTTGTCATTTATTTATTTACAATTCAAGATTTAACATTGCTGACCTAAAGTTTTCCTTCTATGAAGATTAGCCCCTTAGTCTGGCCAGGAAAATTTTCCTTCCAAATGTCCCACTGACCTATCTATTCCTATTTCCCTATGTCCCCATCTATCTATTTACCTTCCTAGTATGCATCTTTTATCTTGCACTTCTGGAGATTGAACCCAGAGCTTGGTGCCTGGCAATCAAGTGCTCAGTCACATCCACAGCTCTGGTTATATTTTTCTGAAAAGGACAGAATATCAATGTTCCTATCTATGGATCATGGCAAACAATTTTGGTAAGCTATTAAAAGCTCTCCTCTTTGATTTTATAAATGAAATATTAAGTAATAAGTTGTTTGTTTCTTGAGTTTTGACAGATTTCTACTTGGTAGAAATTATTTATAGTAGAACACCTTACCAACCCATGTTCCCACACTTGCCTTCAGGGGATTCTTCTGCTGACCACTGTACATATGTTGAAACAGCAGATACTGAGACCACTGAAACCACCAGACGGATACTGTGAGTCTGTGCAGAAACCATCTTAGAAACCACACACAGCCATAGAAGCAGCCCGAAGAGATTTTGGACACTAACATCCGTATTTTAGAAAAGAGGAAATGGAGGCTCAAGGCAACTGCACATCTTCTTCAGAAAAATACTAGTGAGAAGAGTAAACTATTGATTAAAACAGACTCATCATCCCTGGGGTCAAATTATTTCTGGAAATGATTGTTTTTAAAAGGAAAACATATAAAAATAACTAACCAACATGTAAATATCCAAGACATAAATTCATTCTACATTACTTAGCATCTTACAGATTTGTTCTGCCCCAGCAACTCATATTTGAAACAAGTTTGTAGGCTTGGTCAATATCAGAGCTTATCTAAACTTAGGCAGAAAAGAGATATCAAGTTATTCACTCTATGAAAAAGCATTATTTGTTTCTTACTTGGGTTATGCATATTCCACAGATATCTGTCCTGAAAAAACAATAATTACAAATGGCTATCACAGCCAACACACAAAAAAAACATGAAGTAGAAGTAGATAATCTTCAGAAAGAAAAAAAAAATACTTAAAGATACTGATGGCTGCTTTTGCTGCAATTAGTGACAAATAAAACCAAAAGCATGCTCCACCATTTACCAATTTAATAATTTCTGAATTTGCCTCTCTAAAAAGTTTAATGAACTAAACAGTAATAAATCTTATAACAAATGGAAGATATAAACTGCTAAAAGATTTGATCTCTTCAATTTTATCCTAGCCACTCTCCCAAGCCTGGAAGAAAGACATGAACGTAAGCTTCATGTGATTTCTAGTAAAAATCATTTCCCCTATAATTACATACAGCATCCACCAAAAAAATGTATACAGACTTGAGCAGCTTACCATACTAATAAATGTCTGGAAGCTAATGGACACCACTTTGAGCACCTCTTATAACTGCAGAGGCCAAAGGTAACTTGCATTAAACTCATGATGTCTCAATAAATTTTTAATAAAATATCTTCTTTTCCTGATGTGAATATTTTTTGGTTAATTTTGTATATGTAAAGTAAAGATATACTATGCTGGGCAATGAAGAAGGTGAGATCTTGAGATCTGTTAGCTTATGTCATCCTTGATCACAAAAGCCTTGTTTTCTCTTCTTCTGGCTAAAAGAGAAAATGATTGCACAGGCACTTAAATATAAGAAAGGTACAATAAGCAAAACTCATCACAAAGAACACATTGTCATAGATGAGAATTGCACTAAAGGAAGACACTACTTCTGCTCTAGAGAAAAGGTCAATTCATTATATATGTGTATGTATGTGTGTGTATGTATGTATATATATATATATATATATATATATATACACTTTGCACACTTTGTAAACTTTTGACAAAGTTAGAAACATCAAAGTCTGAAACACGTTCAAAAGCAAAACAACTAGAAATGTCCTATTTAGTCCAGAAGGAAAGAAAACAAGGCAACAAATAGACTCTGGCAAATGGAAAATGTCTGTAACTATAATACAATGAGACTGCTGTATGTGTCACCTTGATAAATTAAAGAAACAGAAACACTGTCACAAAAAGAAAAGAAGGAAATTCACAAACAGTGGCCACAAAAAAAATGGATAAAGTTTTAAGAGAATACAGCATTGATTAAAGGAAAGGAAAAATAACAAGATAGCCACTCTATCTCGCCAACCCCCCACTGCACATGCCTACTGTATTGTTTCCTTTGGCACTGACTGTAAGAGAGCTTCATCTTATGTCTAATAACACCATTATTTATGGAATAGAAGAAAAACATCCTGATAAGAATATACCTCAATAGTAAAAGTCTCCTTCTATATAATCTGAGCATACAGATGAAAAAGAAATGATTTTTTTTTAAAAAAAGCAATAATAATGACAAAGCAACCAGTGAACAAGATAAGTCCCTGCAGACAGAGTCACACTGAATCTATTCAGCCCACCAGCTCCTCTGTTATGTGAGCCCAAGAATGGCTAACTGCTGCTAACCAAAAAGCCTGCTACGCTATCAAAGTTCACCCAGGCCAGCATATGGCTGTGGGAGGAAAGTGCTGGAGAAAAGAAGTTGAGAGAGAAACAGTAAAGGCTGACAATACAAGTCCTTGTAATTCTCCTCTCTTGTCATTGACTTATTATATGCTCACCAACACAGCAGATATAAGATTTTTTAAAACACATATTGTTCTTGCTCTCTAAAGGCGAGAACTTATAAAACACTACTTTGGCTTATTATGTTACCAATGCTCATTTTTTTCAAGTATAAATAATGCAAACTCTACAGATGAAATTATTTTGACATTCTGACTGGCATATTTTTGTTTTATTTTTTGCTGATACACATATACTGAGATCTTTTTAAATTTCTGATGGTTTGTAATGGTTGAATATTGATATTTACTAACTTTGTAATATTATATGCATGATATATACACTTAACTACATTTAAATACCAACAATTTTATATAATGAGTACAATATAATGAGGTATTTAAAAGTTTACCTTAATAATTTGATAGAATAAAACACTGCAGTATGATTAGCTATTACCTTATTAAACTAACACTGTGTGATAGCTATTCTCTCATACAACTTACACACACTATTATTAAATCTCCCTTTTTGATTAATGAAGAATCAAAACACTCAACACAACAGCCCATATTGTAATCCATGACACCACATTCCTCCAAACAACATACAGACAGAGGTGCTTTGTTTGGAACCTAATGAATTACTGGCTATTAATATCAATTTTATTTTGCTATGGGCATGTCATACAATCCATGGTGATCCCAAGAATCTAGGAAGACAGTAAGGGCCTCCTGTGAGCAGGTACATTCATGAAAATCTCCCATGTATTGATACTCACAAAATACACTTTGTCCTAGACAAAGGCAAGAGAAGACTTGGTGACAAAATTTACTTTAAAAATACTTAAAGTTTTAAAGACTGGCTTTATATTTTAGAGGAGTATAAAATGTTAAGGAAGGAAAGAACAACAGAAGAAAGACAGAGATACAGTTACACATTTTCAAGGAAACATTTATATAAAGATATACATAAATTCTTAAGGCAAATTAACAACTACAGGCATCAGCCCAGAGCATTGAAGGCAACCTTTTAGATTTTTTCAGTGATAACAAACAGCCAGGAGTGGTCCACATGCCATAGGTACATCACCCATGGCCTAGAGTAACAGACTACATCCTGCCAACTGTAGTGCTCAATGTGAATTCTGTCACTGTAGATGCTTTTTGAACTCAAGTTGCTTCCTAAGTGAGCCTCAGATTCTTCATCCTCAATCAAGGTGATAATACAATCACACTCATTATTTACCATTCTATACTAGCAGATGTGCCAGGTACCTATTAAACACAGTTTCCAACCCATAAACCAACATTCACAGTCTGCAGACTTGCACAGAGAGCCAGCTATGTACTGTTGTACATTGAAGGATTTTATCTACCTACAAGAAAAACTAGTGCTCTTGGGAGTCGGAAAAAAGAAAAATTGAAAATGTAAAACTCTAATATACTGCATTTCATAGGGCAGAGGGCAGGAAAAATTGAACCTCATTCCAATGTATTACTAAAGCCAGGGTACTAGTAGAAGTGAGAACTATTTAGTCAACCAGGAGGTATCTGGTTTCTAGATCAAGTTAACATCATAAGAAAAGATGTTGTTGACTCTACCAATTAGAAAATCACAACCATTTATTCATAAATTCTTCAAACAACTTCAATTAAAATGATAATTTAGACTTCAGCAAATTGGTGACAAGTGACAAGCCTCTGCAGGTTTTGAGTACAAAGCTGTTCTAGCAACCAATAGAGAGTTTTAACAGCAAGCCTATGTAAGAGCACAAACTCATTCCCTAAAAATGCTCATATGGGCTGAACCTACACAATTTAGAAAGTATCAGTGTATCATTTGGTTTGAATAACAAAAAAGCTGTATGTTCATTAATTCTAACAAAGTATAATATTCCTAAGCAGGGAGCCATTTTTTTAAATTTCATGTATAGATTTAATAAAGTAACTCTTGGTTAAGCAACTTCTAGATTTCACTAACGTAGACTCAAGAGCCTAGACAGAGATTTATCTTTGTTTGACAAATATTACTACAAAACAATGATAAAAGGATAAATGACATTAAAAGAGGCAAAATTTTTAACAATTAAAGAAAATACATGAAGACTTCAGAAGCCATCCTTTTGTGTACGGCTTATTTATTCACACAACAGTTATTAAATCTGCACACACTTATTGAAATCATGCTCTAGGCTAGTCACTAGAAGTCCCCAGGACAACAAGTCCCACAACAACCATCCTAAAACATTTCATCTGTAGGTGAGGTGGCACGTGAACAGATGCACTATACACTGATAAATACAATTCAAGTTGTAACTACAAAGGAAAAAAAATGTTCTAGAGCTGAGACTGACACATCGATACTGACCTTTAACAGGGGACTTTGGTCCATACATGTCAGAGCCCTGCTGGGGCTCCTGTATCAGCCTGGCCCTGGTTATCAAGAAACTGAACAATAATGCAGTTGCAAACCTATGGAGGTGGCAGGAAGCCACTCAGGCAGAGCGATTTGCACTGACACTTTTCACCCTCATCCTCCAATCACTTCCACCCTTCAAACCTCATGGAAGGAGAAGCATCCCAGGTAATCACAGGTAGATGGCCAGGAAGTGTTTCTGGATGTCCAAGGAGAACCGCTCTCTTTCCTCATGCTCTCATGTAGAAGAGGACCTCACTTGGTTATGCCAGCTGATGGACTTTATTCTTGTTAGTTTTCCCTGGAAAAGTGATGCTTTCATTTTATTAGCACATATTCTTTTCTGACATTTCTGTGCTTACAACATCATCTGTGATTACATAGCTTTCATGTTTAAAATCTGAATGGCTCATCTGTTTGTGTTTCCTTGAGAAAAATAAGGTCCACTGGGAGAATATTATCCCACCGCCTCAGACCCACACACAGAGACTGTTACTAAGGCAACAGCTCAGCCCCTCTTCTGTAAAAGTCTCTGGTGGCCTCACTGTCAGTGTCTCCATGTAGCCGCTGAAGTTTAAGGACTCTCCACAACCAACTGGGAAGGCTCTCAGTCTTGTGCAAGAGAAAACCGCTTCTTTCTCATGAAATGGTTTCCATCCTCCTCTAAAAGGCATCAGGTAACATTCTTGTATCTGTAGTTTTTCTATGTTAATACATCCTTAAGTCTCTTTAAATTTCCTGCTGGCCACCAAATAAGATAAAAGAACTAGTTCCGGGCCAGCTCTCCAAACCAGAAATCAAATGTGATGGGATGGGTGAGCTAGATCAGACTTGATCAGTTACTATAAGAACAATCACAGTTTTTATTTGTAACATTATTCAGAAAGAGAATCAACTATCTTAATGTGCTTTATACAGTTTAATTAGAGATGAGATAGAAAAGCCTAAGCTTGGAAATAAGATTGACAGCTGTCTGACTCCATAGTTCAGACCATTTGACTACAATATCTAGCTTCCCTAATTCCATGAGTTGGCTGAGAGGCAAAGAGCTAGATGTGAAGCAGCTTCCAGGACAGGCACAGTGGTCACACAGGCAGCTCTGCTACCTGAGCTACCTCAGCTACCTGAGTGGAGGTTCAAGTAAATCAAAGTGGCTCCTGCACATTGCTGTCCAAAGCTGAAGGGGCCATGATTCCCACTCTGACTAACTGGGCGGGCTGGATTTAACATAACTTTGAAGGTCCATTTCTAACAAGGCCACCTACCTCGGTGCCCTCCCCCACCTCAGGGCACAAGGGAGATGAGAACTGTCCGAAATACGACTAAGACTCCTCTACACCAAAGCCATGTGTTAAAAGAGCTAGATGGTGACATCAAAGAGGGAGCAGAAGCAGAATGTAAGGGATCCAATCCAATCAAAAACAAACTAGGTGGATCACATTGCTAGAATTTATAGACAGCACTAGACCACTCCCACAAGTGACTTAAAACATAGCTGTTTACTTAGGAGTACACATGGATATCTTTTGCATATTTAACTCATACTGTACATACAAGAGCACACATGATATAATATACATATTATGTGTGACAGACTCAATAAAACTATGTACATATATAATATTAATACTAGATTATAAGTTATGTATTTATATGTGTATGCTTATGTATAAATTCAATTAGTCACCAAAATCCATTTCCTCTTCTTTTGCACAGAGATAAACTACATCCACCTCCTTGTGCAACTAGAACTCCAGACAATAAAATCCAAGTGCAGTGACATGTGGCCTTGACAAATGGACCTTGGCCACCTTTGACAGGTGATTCCATGCAGATTCCCTCTCCTTGCTTAATGGCATAGAGAGGAAAACAGAGCAGCGCTGGAAACCATAGTGTGAGTGAGGTACAGCTTCCATCCGCGTGGTCCTCAATAACATCCCCACAAAATGAACAGAACCTGGCTGTACTGCATGAGCAAGAGGTACATTTCGGTGGTTCTGCTACCAAACAAGAGTTCACTTTTAACACAGTGAATCCTCTCCCTTCTACTAGAGTTGAGAAATCTCACTTTCTGGTAAGCAATGACAGACATGCTATCATGACTTAACAGATCTAAGAAGTCTCTGGGGCATCTTTCATCCTACGTCTATTCCTGTGCTCATCTCCTAAGTAAACACAGGGATGAGGCCACAGGCTGCAGAAAGAAGACTGCTGTCCACATTGTTTACTCACGGTCACGCGCCTTATGCTAGAATATTACCGGAGAAACAGATTAACCACCCAACCCACTGGAACACATACAGATGACAATACCCTTATTCTGAATCCAAAATCAAGTAGCCACTCCCACAAGAGGAACAGAAATAAGATGCTACATTTAATACAAAAAGTAGGTATCACAGCTATGACCTGCATTCTTCCCAGCACTCCTTCACATGGTTAGGATTCAAAGGACACTTTGTCAGAGCTAAAGAAATACATTTTTGGAGGTCCTAGTAGACAAAGAAATACCAAAATATATTTTATCACAGCTCCCTTCGAGAGGGTTAATTTAATGCATAATTTCATCAAAGTTATCTTAGATGGGAAAAATCAAACTACAGGAAGCACACTGGAAATTCTAACTGTGAGAGAAAAGTTTCTTATTGGAAACTCTCTTGCTCAATCATATTAATATCTCTTACTATGCAGCACTTAACACTTGTCTAGTCACTTCTTGAATAAATTCCAAAAAAGACTCCAAAACTTTGCTAAGCAGCCCTAACTGGGCACATTCTAAAGGAGAATATCCTTTCCTATTTCCAAATTAAATGCTTCTAAAGTGGCATATCATTTTCTTTTCTATACGTGGTTCTATGAAGACATATTCCATGCTAGGTGCACTGGGAGTAGTGGTACACATCTGAGATCCCAGCATTCTGGGCAGCTGAGGCAGGAGGGTCACAAGTTTGGGTCTATCCTAGGGAACTTGCACTTCAATAAGAACCGGCCTGAAAATTAAAGAAAAAAGGCTGGGGGTGTAGCTCAGTGAGAAGACTGAAGAAGGGAGAGATGGAAGGTAACAGGTAAGGAAGAAAGAAAAGGAAGGGAGGAGAAGGGGGAGATAAGGAGGGAGGAAGAAATGGGGGGAAGGAAAGTGAGAGAGGTGAAGCTCCTGCTTCCAGGTTTTGTTTACGGTTTTGTTTTTGTTTTATAATGGAACTAGTTTTAAAGAAATCACAACCTCTCTGGTATCAGTTTTTCTATAAAGCAAGAGGAATGGATAAATGAATGTCTTCTAAATCTCTTTCCACTTCTTTCAGTCTTTCCACTTACCTGTGTTATCATGTAATGCAGCTTCTATCCCAGGTTAACAATGAAGCCCAGTTCCTTTAATTCATGAGATACTTATGTTAAACATACAACCTACAATGTCAAAACGGGACTTTAAAATAGGATTTTAGACTCAATTACATTAGAATGCTAAGCAGGAAAGTTCCTCAAAATACAAACTGTAGAATTACCTTATGAATCAACAATCCTAAACTGCATATATATATATATATATATATATATATATATATATATGCAAAAGGAAGGAAATCAGTATGTCGACCTGCGCACCAATGTTTACTGTGTCTTGTACAATGATCATGTTATGGAATCAACCTAGGTATCAGGTAGAAGAAGGTAATCCAAGAGACGACAGGAATGCTGATTCCTACAGGAGAGGGAATAGAGGAAAATAAGGATGGAGAAAAGAGTGGAAATGGAAATTCAGGAATGACAAGGGGTAAACAAAAAGATAATGTGCATCTCAGGTCTTCTAAGAAATAAAAATGCATGTTCCTCAATGGAAAATAAAAGGGATCTGCTGCCAAATAAATGGGTGGGGAACGTGTGGGATATATACATGATGAGTAACATTCACCCATGGACAAAAACTGAAACCCTGCCACCTGCAGCAACATGGATAAACCTGAAGAATAGTATATTAAGCTAAATAAGCCTGATACCATGTTTTCACTCAAAGGGGAGGCTAAAAAAGTTCATTTCATAGATATAAAGTGAAGAATATTGGTTACAGAAGCTGTGAAGGCTGCAGCAGAGGAAGGAATAGAAAGAGGTTGGGTAACAGATAAAAAATTAAAGTTAGGTGGAATAAGTATTAGTACAGGAGACAACTCTAGTGGACAGTAACTACTGTATATTTCAAACTAGCTCGAAATGGGATTTTGCTCCTAATATAAAGAAATGAGAAAGGCTTGAGTTAACAGACATGCCATTGACCTGAATTTGATTACTACACATTATATATGTATCAAAATACCATAATGTACCCCATAATTATGTACAATTAAATTTTTAATTCAAATATTTATTGGTGCATTATATATATACACATATATATACATATATATACACATATATATACACATATATATACATATATATATAGACATATATATATAGACATATATATATATATATACACACACACACACACATATATATATATATATATAATCACCACATTCAACATTGAAGGTTTGTATCAGTAAATTTTAAGATGGCTTTAAAATATCAGTCTGTATTTTCCTAAATAGTAATTTTTCATACTTGCCATTCAAATCAGTCAAATTCACTTATCTATATCTACTTAATATATCATGTGCTGAAATCTCCCAAAATATTCTCTTATTGTGTTTACTAGAAAGAATTTTTAATGAACAGCTGCCCAAAATTAATTAACGTGTATAGCTTACACTACAAAGTTACAAAACAAATCCTATTATAACTAATATAGTTTCTGTGAATAGCTCAGATTGCAAAAGACAGCAACACTGCAGCTGATGGCCTATTTACAGCAGAATGTGAATTAACAGACTTATAAGACCATGACACAGTCTGATCTTGGCATGTACTGTGAAAAAAATCTACTCCATGAAACAGTATACTAAGGAATTCTACAACCTAAGGAAACCCTACCAGCACTTCAATTCTTCCTATTTACTCTTAACTTCATTTATTTCAGGACCAGATTGACTGAAGAAGAAATCAAGGTATTTCACTGTACCAGCTAGATTCCAATTTGCCTTGCTCCCCAAAATTCTCAAATGAAGCAATTACTTCACAATTTATTAACCAATTTCCTTCAGACCTTGCTACCTTTTATGTGCTAAGTTACAAAGCATTTTTTAAAGAAAACCAAAACACATTAAATAAAGCTAAATGATGCTTTGCTAACATTTTTTTAAAGACTAGAATCAGATATAATTTAAAGAAAATGATCACACATGTTGCTGGGACATTTGCTCCATTTTTGTGAACAGACATTCACTCTTACCTAGGGGATATTTCCATCTGTTTCTTCCACTTTGATTTCCACATCCCAGCTTTAATTACTGTATGTTGGCAAATTACCAATTGATTGCTACCTAAAACTAAATAAGGCCTTATTCTGTGAATCATAGTATTCCAAAAAGTAAAGCAGCTTTTCTCAAATCATCATTTTAACAACTAATTTTTAAATTAGTAGAAAAGAAGACTGTGACATCACAATTTGGGAAAAAATGTAAACTTCATCACTGAAGTCCAGAGTTGTATATTCCACTCTTAGCCGTGTACATAGATCACCTACCCCTCCTAGATCCTGACATCCAACATTAATGTTTAAAAGCATTAACTGGTATAAAAAACTGGTATAAAAAATTAAAGGATAAAAATGTAAAGCAGATACACTGTAGACAGTTACATTATAAATGTAGATTGAATATAAACATTTGTGTATAGCAGACCAGTATGAAAGTGTCATGGAGTCACAAAAGTGACACGACAAACTCCTGATGAAAAGCTAGACTCAGTACAGTATATCCAGGCATGGTGCCTTTGCCACAGCCTACTTCTAATGCCCCCAAAGTAGCTGCATAACTGATTTATTTTTCATCCAGATGGCCGGCGATCTGAACAGACTTCGCATGCTGACTGTGTCTTGGGCATGCTTATTCAGTGAGTCTTGAAAGCCATTATTCACTAATTTCATGTGGAAATGAAATTTCAGCTTCCCATTGTGTACAAATAACTTGGCCACTTACACCACATACAAAAAGTGCTTTTTGTCAGGCGAGAGTGGACGGCTGGAATGCAAAAGCCTTCCTGTATGCTTCTCTGGCCCAGGCCCAAGCTAGCATATGGCAGTGCCACCAACCACCTCCGTATAAAATACTAGGTGAACGCTAGTATAATTCAATTTACAAAACACACATTGGACGGCTGTCTCTGGAAGCTATTTTCCTTAAAAATGGAATACTGCTTCAACTCTGGAACCAGTAGGCAAAGCAAACTGGCTTTTAGACAGCAAGTTAGCTGTCTTGGTTAAGTTCATGTGCTTTGCTTGAAAGATTCCCACACTGTGCTTATAAACAACTATTGATGTTTTCTTGAACTTCATTCCAGAAATTGTTTGCTTTTAAATGTCAAAGAACTCTCTCTCCTGCCCTCTTTTGGCTTTTACTTCAGAGTTAACAGTATTAACCAGCCAAAAAAAAAGTCACAGAGACACACCCACAGGTCATACTCTAGCTGAGAAGCTCCAACTATCTTAGAGACATTATCAAAATCATGATGACCTTTGGCTCTTTCACTTGACTTTTAGAACATCTCCAACAAGATTTATTTACATCTTGTTTGTAAAACCTAACTTGTATTTATAAATATAGGCATTTGTCTAGTACTCGGCAGCTGATACAAGCTGTATTTCTGGGACTGACATTCCTTTCCAAGGGAAATCCCAGAGACTTGAGATATGGTTGTATATGGTGATCCCTTCCCTTCTTATTCTGGGTTGAAAATGGTTTTCCCTCCCTCTCCTACTTTTATCTGTTCTGGCACACAGCTCCCTGTAGAGGATGAGTTCTCCACACTTCAGGAACGTGTTTGGTCTGACAAGGCCTCCTCGGGCTTATTTTTAGAAAGACTTCAGGATGAAATGAGTGATTTGTATACAGGTATATTTTGGACATTAAAAATAAAAATGACCAGGACAAAACTAGCTCAGTCTCTCTACTGAATTACTCATCCAATTTCAAAAAAATAACAATGCTGTCAGAATCTGACCTCCTTAAATGTCCTGTTTTCTTCTTTTAAACAACAGAGAGAACATGTAGAAAAATCAATTCATACTGATCACACTCTATTAGAGGGAAAGGGCCTGTCATCTAAAAGTCTCCCTTGGCCTATGAATTTCTTAAGTACATTTGGGGTATGCGGCTAAGGAAGACACCATCTTAAACCATGTCCATGCAACTCTGGAAGTCACTCAGCTCTATCAGCTTCTAAACAAATACAACTGGGAAAATGTTCTTCAAAAACAATAAAGATATTCAAAAATACATAGGTCGAAATTGAGAGACACATAAACAATAAAGCAAAAATATTTGTACTTTCCTCATCTGTACCTCGCAAGTCTTGACTGGGAAGGCCTGTTATAGCAGGCTTACACGACACAGTGCATTATATGTAAGACCAGATTATCCCATGCATAAATGTTAAGCGATTATAAAGTTAGATTGACATGATATATCTTCAGTGTGTACTTTCTTTTCCAAAACCAAAAAAGACAAAAAATATTTTTTTAAAAAACCTACAGTACAATGTTTCTTTCATATTTTAAGTATACCTTTAGCTGACCAAATTATTCTAAAGCATCAAAAGTAATCATTTTTTGGATCCTGTGAGAAGTCAGTTTTCATATCCAACATAAAAAAAAATTAAAAGTAGCAAATTCTGGATTCCTCCATAATTTAAGAGTAGTTCTATATTTTAAATCACAAAACAGAATTTCAATTGGCAGGGTGGGACACTGCTCAACAGAGCTGCACCTTGCAAGAGAACCTTTGCTAAGCAGGTCTAGTCAAATCTTGGACTTATGATGAGATACTTACAAAGGAAGTCTGCTTCTACCAGACACCTGACTGAAGAATCTTCCAGCACTTCAGCTAGAGAATAGCAAACTCCTGACAATGCTCGCCTTGCAGCTACCATAATGTAGTTAAAGGAGTGTAGGACAAACCTGCTACCACAGCTTTTGCTTTTGATTCTGCCTAGTAGCTATGGAAACTATCTTTCAAAGGCCAATTGGTCCTTGCACATTACATGAAATAAAACTATTTCTTACCCTTGTCGGAAGCTTCATTTTTCAACACCTTATCTTAGCTTCCTCCAGCTTTAACTCGAGTATTTGCAAGTAAAGCTATCATTTTTGATGGATAATTTGAACTTGAATTAGGAAACATACGAAGGTATGTTATACTACCACTTTAATTCATCTTTATTGTCATCTCATAATCTGTCTGTACAAGCCCTTGCTCACATCTACAAGTTTGGAAATTTGAAAATTTGTAATAATCAAAGTAGAATAACTTGTCTTTGAATATTTGTGAATTTTCTCATTACTCTATCACTTTTCTCTTTAATATCCCATCTATCTCATAAAATTTGACAATGCACTATTTATATAGTGTTATTTTGTGCACAATTAGCATGATGCTCAAAACATTAAAGTCTATGATACCAAAGACAATCTTAATGAAGGACAACAAATATTACAGGCTATATAAGAATTAGTATAAAATGAAGAATTAAGACAGTGTCTTTGAATCAAAGGGAAAAAAAAATCAACTAGCTGAAAAGAAAGGTCTTTTCACCATAGGATTCTGGATATTTACAGGGAGAAATAAAAGACTCAGTTCTTAACTACTACTACAAACCAAAAACCAATTCCTCAGGGACTCCAGATATAATACACAGTAATAAAACGTTTATAAAAAACAAAACCAAATCAAAGTATATCTTGATGACTAGAGTAAGCAAAGGATCCTAGGAGAAACAGAAAGTACTAAAAGGAAAAACTTAATAAATGCCCTTTATTAACAACATCTTTTCATCAAAATAAATTCAGTAAAATTAAGAGGTAATACACAAATGGGAGAAAACATTTTCAATACCTATACTCAGAGACTTGAAAATATGAAGCATCTATAAGCAAGAACATGGAGAACACAGAACTCTCACATGCAGCTGGTAGAAGGTGCACTGGTATGACTGTTTTGGTGAACTGTTTGGATAGTAATTACTACAGCTGAATGGTCGTCTATCCAAGGTCCAGCAAAATACTTGCCAAAAATATGTACAAGAGAGCTCAAAGCAACACATTTCACAAAAGGTCTGAAGTAGCGAACACTTAGTTGTCCAACAATACCTCACTATACAAATAAATTGTGGTGCGTTCAGCTACAACAACATGGCACAGAAACTAGAAAGAATAATTTTTAACTATTTCCAATACAAAGGCAAATATTGCAATTCTGACTTTGAATCAAAACTGAGAATAACAAAACAGACACTGAATGAATCTTAACTTACTAAAAGCTCAAGTACTGGAAAACTCTATTCATGGTAACAGAAATCAGGATAGTATTTTCTGGTGAGTAACACAGGCCAACAAGTGTATTCTGAGTCCTTTATCTTGATCTTGATGCTGGTTCCATGGGTGTTTTCAGTTGGTAAAATATCAAATGCCAACACTTTGACTTGCAGGCTTTTCTTTATGTATGTTGTATTTCAATAAACGGTTTTGAAAAGTTAAAGGCATCATCCCTACTTTCGATTAGTATATAATTTTACTAAAGTTAAGACAAGTCAGAGGAAAAAGACATGAAAATGTTAACAGACAACACATCACAATTAATATCAATCAACACATTCAGCATCTTATACAATAGTCTGTATTTTAGGAGTGACAGAAACACCTGTGAATATCAGAAACTTTCCCTACTTCACAAGACTTTATATCTCAAAGAAAAGAAGGAACAAAGATTTAATTTAACACATGTACATACACAAAAACAGCAGACACTAAATGATTACAAGGCTGGGGCAGTCAACTCTCATATGTTCCAACGGCTGTGCTACACAGGGATTGAGAAAGAATGATAGTCAAGGTCTGAAATTATCAAGAAAGACCCCATGGAGGCAGCAAGTGTGAGCCCAGAACAGAGGTGAGAAGAGCCTCTCCTGAGAGAGTCTCAGGGGACAGCACTGGGGATGACGCTCGGGAGGAGTCTGCTGGGGGAAAACAGAAAGGATCCTGCATGATCCTCCTTCTGAGAGCTGCATAAGATCACCCAGAAGTAAACATGGAAAAGCACGTTGTATTCTAATGCAAAAATATCAATAAGCAGCCTCAGAATAACAAATGAAAAACTTTGTTTTTTAAATAGAGATGCACTGAGTCTTTCAACAATGCTAAACATTTTTTCTGCAAACTTTTCAAACTGTAGGTCATGGTACATTCACAAGGAAGAAAGTCATTTTAGTATGCCGCAAACACTGCCCTTTAGGAATGACATATGCTAGTGTACACATGAGCATACCACACAGACTTTCCTCAGAAAGTGTTATGGGTCACCCAGCCAATGGCTATGATCGGCAGGTCAGCCATCAATCTTCCCCTGTCTCATCTCTTCCATGGCAGTGCATTTGGTATATGGCATTGGCTCATGAAATCTTTGGTTTTGTGATGTGCACATATTTAAACACATATAAATTAAATAAATAAGAACACATGCATATACACATACTGTTGAAACATACACTGTGTTTTTTAGTATCTGCAATTTAAAATGTTTGAAAATCATTTCCCTAAAAGTAGAGTTCTGTAGAATTTATTGGACAAAAAAAGGCTTCAGTATGGGCCAAAGAACATTAAACAGAGAGAAGATGTTCAGTAAATGAACAAGCAGCCAGGTCATGTAAGAAGTCTACATTCAGAGCTTTGCTGGTTTGTGCTTCAGCCTTAGGAGTAATTTACTACTTCCTGAGGCCTGTTTCCCAGAGGACGCCCCACCCAGCGCTCTACTCAGTAACAGTGAGTCTTGAATTTAACCATCTTCAAATTCTAATTGCTCCTGGCCAATTTATCTAGAAAATTTTGAGACTTTCTAAATTGAATGACTTATATCCTATGTACTATTTAAAGTAATGTTAATTTGGTTTTTTCTTTTTTCTTTTTATCTTTTTTTTTTTTTTTTTTTCTGCCAGAATCAGGGATTGAATTCAGGACCTGGTGCTTACCAGGCAGGTAGTGACACCACCGAACTACATCCCCAGCCCCAATATTAATTTGCCTTTAAAATTGTTTTCCACTTATAAAAACATATAATAAGCCCTAACACTACTTCAGAAGTGTCAAATCACACAATTTGGAGCAGGAACTGTGAAATGTCTTCTCTCTGAATTATCCAACGTCATTTGCAGCGAAATGGATAGAACTTCAGTGAAATAAGTCACTTGCAGAAAGACCAGTTCTACACGTTCTTTCTCATATGTGAGTATTTAAGAAAAAGTAGTCAATGGGAATGTAAAACAGTGATCACTAAAGGCTGGTTGGAAAAAGGTAAAAGGGGTAGAACTAGTGTGTTCTAGCATCCTACAGAATAGCAAGACTCCTGTAGGTCACAACAAACTATTGGATATTCTATAAACTGGAAAAAAAGTGCTTGAAAGCTCTACACCCAAAGTAATAAGGGCTTGGAAATATTAATTGCCCTGACTTGATCAGTTCACCTTTACAGACACACTGAAATAGCACACTCACTGTACCCTACAAATATGTACAATTAAGTCCACTGTCTTAATAACTGTCATGTCTCTACATAATTTTTGCTATATAAATCTAGCTCTAGTAAGACTAATGACTATTTTATTATCTCATTAATGATATGGATATAAAAACAGAACTGGTAAAAATACTTTTTGCATAGTGCAGTTTTATCCTATGTTAATTTCCTATTCCCTTAACATTTTCAGCACTCAATTATAATCACATAAAAATTTCTCAACCCCTTCAAATTTTACAACATTAAATTAAAATCTCATCGGCAACCTCCATTTATGTGCCCACCCTCATCACTTTAAATTAAAGGACAACTGCCTAGTAACTGAAAGTCATATATAGTAAAAGGATTCAATCAGCCCCACAAAGCATTTATTGTGGGACCACACCCCGAGTATTAAACACCAACTCAAATACATGAATATGTGTTTTCTTTACAGACATGCATCCTAGGGCCAGAGAAGACCTTCATTCATTTTGAAACCTGGCGACCTGGAAGTAGGCTGCCTTGGAATAGCTCAGGTGTGCATTTCCCACCATTGCTACATATGTCTGTCTCTTCCTATTCCCTATGGGTTTGTGATTTCCAACACCCTCCCCCATCCTATCCTACTTTCTGCTGTGGGTACTTCAAGTCATGTTTATCTCACACTGTATGCTACAGAATGCCTCAAAAATACTTAAAATGTGTCATTATATCTGGAAAAGGGAATTGAAATTTTAAAAGTACAATCAGAGTATCTTTAGTCTTTTGGCTCAAAAGGTTATGTGTTAATTACTATTAAGTGACCAATCATATTATTGATCAAGTATTCAAAGCAGCTCAAGAATTCATCCCAAAAGCTGTGTGCATATTCTAGAGAAGCAGTTGCTGCCCGGAAAGGAAATGGGCTCTTCGTGAAAAGAGAAACAGTAATGATCTTGACAATGTGCAGTGGCTTTCATGTCAACAAGTCACTGCATTCCAGCCAGCCATTGTGAGAAGATGGAGGAGAAGACCATACTCCCTTGATGAAGTGTGCCAAGTTAATCTGGTTGTCTTTCCTTTTTTTTACTACACTCCTAAATCTATGCCCAGCTCCAGAGGGGACATGCATGTTCTGTTTTCTGCTACATGATACTGAGGAAGGGTTTCTTTCTGTCTGCCTCATCCTCAGACTTAACTACCCCGAGCTCCACAGAAAGAAATCTTTCTATTTCCAGGTAGAGTCCATAGGCATGTGCCCTGGGCCCACACTTCTCTCGCTCTACATGAGCAATGAACAGGACATGGGAAAACAAGATTAGAGAATTTCAGAGGACAAACTCAGTCACTGGAAGAATGGCACCCTGGAGCCAGGTGCCCTGGTTTGCAGTCCAAATTTTTTGATGCCAATTTTTTCTGTGTACTCGATTAACCCATTTGTACTTTCAAGGCCTTAGTTTCCTAATTTATGAAATGCAGGAACAGGACTTGAGATAATGCTGAGCTATAGAGCAGCATTTCCATTCTCTTCTGCACAGCTGAGCACGGTCCAGGCCCACGGGGCGTGTTCTGCATGCAGAATGGCCTCTCACAGTGCCACCTGAAACCTGATTTCTTGCTTTGTTTCTCCACCAGGTCAGAGGACTCAACCATGGTATGAGGCAGCGCATTTCTTCTTCCTTAAACTCTAATTTACAGAAGGCAGAGACATGAGGATTGCTATCATGTGAGTTTGAAGCTGAGCTCAGGGCCAGCCTGAACTACAAAGCAAGACCCTGTCTCAAAAAAATAAATAAATAAAAACAAACAAACAAAAAATTCTAATTTACAGAGTTTCTGTCCTGAGAGAAACAATCCTCCAATTACCAACACTTTTTTTCCTCCTCAGGGAGATGCCTCTAAATTTATTTGTCCTGTACTAGGGCTGATTTTTTAGTCATTCCTTTCCTCAGCCCCATAATCTGCACTATCTCCCAGATACCTTTCTGTTTGCATTGAGGTAGAACTAGCTGGTGAAATTATATCTCCACCTCTATCCTACCCTCTATTATCTGCATCCCAGTCTCTGAAACCTTACATGGCAAAGGGCTTCTGCAGGAAAGATTCTGAGATATGGAAATGGTCTTATATAAGGGGTAGGATCAGTATAATCAGAAGTGTCTTTACTCATGGAACTTAGAAAAGTCCAAGTCAGAGAAAGATATACAGCAAGGAAAGCAGAGGTCTATATTATACCAATGCAGGGCAGAAGCCACAAAACCAGCGCATATGAGCAGCTTTTAAATTAGTAGGGATACCTTCCCCATATGTATCCAGAAGAATGCAGTGATTTTATATAAGGATTTCCCAAACTGTGAAATAATAAATGTGTGCTATTCTAAGCTTCTGCTGAATAATGAACAGCACAGATACTGTCTCTCAGTTCACTAAGATAAATCCAACAAGAAGTCCTGACCTGAAAACTACAAATGTTGAGGAGATCTAAGAAAGATGTTCATGATATGCAAGGGACCAAATAAATGGTGGGTAGTTAGGAAGGTCCCTGAGCTAGTCTGTAGAGGGAAGATGTTTAAGCCAAGTCCTATAAGATGAGGGACCTTTTGACTGGACAAGGGAGATAGGCAGCCATGGACTTTGTAAACAGTGGAAAGAGATGGGGATGGTCAACAAGGACAGCCAAATGAGAGAGCAGGGTCCAGCCACCTACAACTCATAGGCCATCACAAAAATCTGTTACTCTTTCTTCAGCCTAAAGGAAAGATACCGAAACAAAGTAGAGACTAGGTAAAAACCTCAGTTCTTGAGACATCGTCAGGAAAAGGATTTCAGAAGACAAGGGCAAACATTGGCCACTGAGCTTTAGATTAAATGTACAGCTATTCCAAGAGAAAGCAATATTAATCCTTGGCTATGTGATAAATCTTAATCAGGAAGAATTTTATCTCTCAGTGAGGTGACTACTGAGCAGTGCTCAAAGAAAGAGGTCAAGGCATAGGAAAATGCCACCAAGAATGAAGCAAGCAGTCAACCAGGACAGCCTTCAGGGCCGGAACCCAGCAGGACCTTGAACTGGGAGTGGAGGCAGCTGGCCACAGCCCAGCTTAGAGCTGGCTGGACAGGAAGGGCCGAATGACCTGCTTCTCATTTTCCAGAGGGTGAAGCCTTGGGAGGCTGGACCTTGGACTCACCCCAACAGCCCCCATGCACACAATGCACAGAGACCACTGCTTGCAAGCTTTTGAGAACACATGCCAGGCTGCTCTGGGAACGAGGACGGGGGCTGAGGCCTCTGGCCCCTCAGGCAGGCACTTCCCTCCTGCACATCTCACTGTTGGCTATTTCCTCAGTGGAAAAGAACCTAAATTGGAAACAAATGCCCTCAGATTTCCTTTCATTTGCCTTTAAAACAAATATTTGTAGCTAGTCACTGTCAAAGAGTAGAATAGTAAACTGACAAAGTATGTATTTTGACCAGACCATAACAGACCAGGCCTTGACCAAATGTGGCAGCCCTTGTCTGTGACATGGTTCTGATCTCATAAGGCACAGGGCTGTTATAGAGAATAGCACACGAAACGTACCATCTTACGCACAGCAGATGAGCAGAAAACCATATAAAATCATTCGACTATACAAGGTCTTCCACCCAACTTTAACCTAAAGCAGAAGTTTGCTACTCAATAATAGTGCTGGTTGAGATGTGAAATTCAGAAAGTGCAAATGAAATCAGTGTCTATAAAGAAACATGAACTCTGAACATTTGAAAAATCTCATTCCTTTTCATAGCAATGCATACCAGACGTGATATGGATGCATATTTCCTCCCCTCAAGAAATCAATTCTATTTGTATACAGTATTTGAGTGGCTCTCTAAAATCAAGGTTTTTAGGCTCTAAAATTGTGAGGAAGTCTCATAATATCTGGTCACAGCCATAACCCACTAAAATGTCATTTAATTTCTTTGGGGGAAAAAAATTGATGTACCTAAGCTTAGTTGAAGAAATGAAACTGTACGCTTTAAGGATAAAGTAACTGCAATAGGATGACACTATCCTAATAAGGGAAGCCACCTTAGTCCAGAAGACAGTGACATTCTACTCCCCACATTCACTGATCAAACAAACAAGAGAACAGTAGCCTGGCTTTCAGATGGGAAATAGGTACATGAGCAAGAAGTATAGAGTCCTGGCAGCAGAGGTTACTAAGAAATCTCTTGCCCAGAGGCCTTGAAAAAGAAATAAATGCATCTGCTCATCTTGGTTCTGATGTAACCATACCTAAGAGGACTGCATAGAAGAAAGACAATTCGTTTCCCCTGTCACCACAGGACCCTTCTTCTAGCCACAGCCCAAAAGCCACATGAAAGTTCTATCTCCCAACAATGTCACAACGCTGAGAATCTCACACTGGCTGAAGCTTGGCTTCCCTCTGCAATACAGGAACCAACCGATCAGATCAAAAGAGGCCTATGTGTAGAGCACTGCGGTTGTGAAATGGTCATCTTTAAACTCCAATGACAAGTTTCTTCCATCCCTTCACTGATGTAGGCAAAAGAAGTACACTAAGATTTTCCTACCACCCTCCACCCACGCATAGGGAGTGAGCACAGCCATCTTTGAAATCAGGAGTTCCTGAGGTCACAGTCAAGCCACACAAGAGCATCACCAAACACAAATACAGAAAGCTTGTTTTCCATGCAAGCCCCAAACAGGATCCATTTGAAGTCTCAAGTCCTAGTGCAGGACATCTGTAAATTTAAATGTGTGACTTACTTGCTGTTGGTGGATTTCATCCAGATGTTTAGAATCATCTGCTCAAACAGCCATTTACAAAAACAATACACAACCCTTTAGCAACTCCTTAAGCAGGTTGTGAGCCCCTGTGGGTGTGCAGCCAGCAACTTTTACAACCTAAAAGGTGACAGCTCAGCCAGTCACATTCATTCCTGTCACCAACTCTCACAGAATAAGGAGCCTACTGTTTCAGGGCAGAGATGCCAACGTTGCCAAAGTTGCCTCTCCCTGAAGTGAGTATGTATAACAGAGTTCCTGCTGGCAACCAGGCAAGCAAGCCCTAACTTTTCCATTTATTGGTAGTGACACAAAGTGTACTTAGAATGCTCGATGCATTTTGAAATATAACTCAGGCTCAGTTCTGTAAAAGACTGAGAAAGTAGAATCTTTAATAATTAGAGAAAGATAGGGAAAGAAAGCTAGCATGTCTCCAACACCTACTAAATGTCAAGCACTTTGTTGGATCTTTATAGAATTTATTTAAATTCACTGTGATGAGAAACTTATGAAGAGTTAGGGCAAGAATTATTCTTCCCTGTTCTACAAGAAGTGAAGCAAATGAAGAACCCAGTAAAAGAAATTCAACACTGCAGTTCACAGAGATAGACGCAGCACAGTGAGGAATTACACTGAGAACTACAATCCCTCCAGTACCACATATGTCTTTTCAGTACCCTCTGCCCACTGGACTCCCCCATCCTGTATTTCACCATATTTATTTTTAGAATGAAACTGAGATAGGAAGATCATGTCCCAGCACTACAGGAGTTCTAAGCTGCAACTCTACTTTTGCCTTTTTCAGGGTTATGTACCACTGAGAAGGTCATTTAAATTCCAAATCCTCATTTCTTTATCTTTAAAATGGGAATACGGGCTAAACCTATATGTATAATAGTGAGAGAAGAAAAGAGGGGAAATATATGTAAAAACATTTTTAAAATTATAAATTTCAGTGAGAGTGCATATTTTCACAAAACCACTGAGGGATCCATGCCAGTTTTTTCTATCATACAGACTTCTGAATGTAATGCAAAGCTGGACTTGGCATGTCCTTTAGGACAACCAGGTCATCTGCCTTCATTCAAGTCTGAGATTACAAAGAGAAGCAGAAATCTTCTATACACTTCAGTGTCATCTCATTCACTGTAAAAGCCTGGGAACAACACTCTAAAAACTCACATAAGAGGAAGATAACTAGTGCAGCTGGACTCCAAAGTTGTACCGACACCTACTGGTATTCAGGCTCTTGGTATAGAGTCCACCCATAGCACAACAGGTTGATACTTGGGCTCACTGTAATGCGCAGAACGTGGCAGAAGTGATGCACTGGCCAGCCCTAGAACTTAGCTTTAAGAAGGTCTAGAACTTTTTACTTTTGCCTGGAGTTACAACATAAGCAGTCCTAACAGAAAGACCATGCAGAGAAATGATAGTGAGACATCCTCATCTGCCCAGCAGTCCAGCTCTCAAACCAGAAAGCAACAGAGAACTCACCAGGGGAGCCCGATCAACTCAGAGCAGACTGTGTGCGAGAGAGCAATAGCCTAACACTGGGGACTGTTTGTTACATAGTCATGCACAGTGCTAACAGTAATAAAAAGGGGAAAAAGGGGAAACCTTCCCATAAGCCTCATCCTTCATATCTCTAACAACTAGTTTGAGGAGAGCATTGGGATACCCATATGCACATGATGCTGGATAAAACTAAATAAGTTGTCCAAGGTCAAGTAGATCCAGAATTACTGATCTCCAATAAAAAGTTGAGTTGAACAACAACAGAAACAGCCCTAATTAATGGAAAATATATTTTTACTAATATAAATAAAAAGACAGGTTATAATAACAATGACTAAAGTATATTTATATGTATCACCTAAGATATACAAGTACTTGGAAATTAGAATCAACTTCTAAGTTAACAACTAGCTGTTATGATTTGTGTTTAGATGTGCCCTCCAAAGCCTTATCCTTTTTTAGAAGTGCTGAATCTAGAGTGTATGACTGATTCACAGTGGGGCTAGGCCCGCAGGCACTGGGATGAAAGGCTGGAGTGCTGCACACGCTAAGTAGTTGAATAGGACAAAAGGAGAAAAATGACACAGTAAGGGCCCTCGTTGTGTTTGCTGTTTCCACGGGCATCACGCAGTGTTATCCGTCTGCCACTCTGCCTTCAAGTCAGCTGATTATGGATGAAACCTCTACAAATTGTCAGCCAAATAAACCTCTTCCCCTTTAATTTTCGATGTTGGGTATTTTATCTCAGCAACAAGCGAAAAGTAACTCACATGCTACCTTTGTGAAACTGATCATCCTCAAAAGTTTTCTTCCATTAAAAATGAAAATAAAATTTTAGATTTTTTGTAGTGGTGAAAGTATTGAAATGCTATGAGGAATGTTTGTAAAAGGAAGAAAGAAAGGAAAAAGATCAAAATTTTATCCAAGTGTGAAATTTCGTTTGATGGATTTGAAGCTTCAGTACCTCATCCTTTCCATAGAAGTTCTCAGTTCCTGGGCCGGGGAATTAGCTCAGTGGTTCCAGCGCCTGTCTTGCAAGCGCAAGGGACCAGGTTCGATTCCCTGGTAACCACACACCATACTGAGTGTGGAGACTCACGCCCAGCAGCAACCAATACCATATACCACAGTGCCAGGTGTGGTGGCTCACGCCTGTAATCCCAGCACTCAGGAGGCAGAGGCTGAAGGATTGCTGTGATGTGAGTTTGAGGCTGAGCTCAGGGCCAGCCTGAACTTTAAAATGAGACCCTGTCTCAAAAAACCTAAAAAAAAAGAAGAAGAAGTTCTCAGTTCACAACTGTCTGTATTTTCCTAATTCCTTCCAGGTATTTATATAAATATTCTATAAAAACTGTTTTGTTTTCAGAACTTCAGGATACATCACCCAAAGAATGAAAAATAATATAAAGTCAATTATAAACTACTTAATACTGCTTTATCAATACCTTTGGAGACAGAGTACTCAAAAGCAGAAAACCTCTAGTTTCCAGGGAATAGCTACATTTTTCCATCCTACTGGCCCACAAGTTCATGTTATTTTGTCCCTGAGGGAAAAAAAAAGGACTGAGTGATGGATTTTAGAGACTGTATACATGAAGATTCACTGAGTGATGGATTTTAGAGACTGTATCTATGAAGATTCACTGTCCCAACCAAGGCAAAGGAAGGTCTCCCAGTGTGCTGGATGGATATAAGGAAGGTGCTGTGAATGGGAAAAACTGTCAGCTCAGTAAATATCCAAAATGTTCTGTTCAATTGAATGAGACACAAAAAATAGTCATAAAAAGAACTCTACCTGTTGGGTGCACAGTGGCAGCGAAGAGTATCAAAATACTCACTGAAGCTATCACACACAATCCTGGGAAGTTCACCATTTATATAACATTCTCTCACAGGATATAAAATTTAAGACAGCGAGATTTAAATGTATAAAGCTTAAATCACAGAATTGAAAATTAAGTTTTATTCAAGAACTAATAATGTATGGGTATGAAATGACAAGTAGTAAGAACATGATTTGACTTAGGGATCTAAAAGAATTATCTTCCAAGCCCTAAAGGCTACATGTAGGTGTATTTGTCCACCACACAAATAAACTAAATACTTTAGCTCCTATTTCAAAGTGGAAGGAACAATGGTTAACTTAAAACTAAAAACAAGTTACTTAACATGGTAAACACTTTATATAAGCCAAGGGTAAAAGCAGAAATATAACCTGACTTGATTTTGAATGTGCAATTTAGTGTTTTTATAAAAGCACTAATCTCCATATTATCTTTATGTATACATTCATGTGTATGTTTTAATGTATGACAAACTGTTATTTGTTTATTGAACAAATGAGAAGTCTACACACTTCTCTGAACCTAACTATATAAATAAAGAAGCTGTGAGCGGGATCCCAGATCAAACCCTGCATTTGAATTAAGAATCCCACTAGGAAAAATTGTACCTTCAAGGTAGCAAATATTCTAGAGTAATTATGTTTAACTCAGCATGTTTCCTTCCAATTTTCTTCAATGCTATTATAACTGTTTTATTACTACGGATATTAGTACTACATTGTTTGTGTTTGTATTATTACAAAATAAGACTCAAAAATGCTCTTAAATCCACATGTATAAAGGCAGGGTTAATACTTTCACAAGCATATTCAATTTGTGGATTTTAAAAGGATGATCAATACTTGATAAAATATCTTGAATAAGTGACCAAAGCCATTTAATTAGAAGATAAATCTGGCCACCTGAATTGGCAGAGTTGTCATTATCTCCCACTTAAGATTCTACAACGAAAGAAAAATTTGTTCTTTAGTTAAAAGTTCCATTTTAATCTAGAACATTAGAAGTCATTTACTAACAACTGACTTGGGCAAATGTCATCTTCTCAGCTGTGCCCTCAACCTCTATGTCTTCTTAGGTTTATATACTATTAGAAGCCAATGAATTCTAATAGTATATAACCAAACTACAAAACTGTCTAACCAAACTACAGCCAGCTAATGCACCACAACGTACCCACTGTATTGACCCTTATCTTTCCTCTCTAGACTTCTGTGTATCAGACTTACAGAACACCCACAATCATGCTGATAAAAAGAAGGGGCTTCACAATAGTGTAGTGACTGTTTCCACTGTACACAGCCAAACAAAAAAATTGAGGTATCAGCCTGAATTTCAAGGACACTGATATGCCTGTGTACACAGGTTACTTTACAATCACCAGTGGGCGGAGATACGTCTAGCAAAAGCACAAAAAAACACAACTCAAAGTTTTCAAGGCCATATGAAAAACAGATAAGCAATATAATGGGAAAACAAAAAAGATGTGGATACTTTATGGAATTACAAACAATGAAAGAGAAATATTCAGAAATATTCAAACTAATTACCACAACTACTTTCAATCACTTTCAAGCTACCATACAGCAACAGAGCTTTAACAAATGTAGGAATGGAAATAAGTAAATACGGAGCATAAATAAGTTATCAATGAAGCAGCTCAATACCATTATATTTATAAATGGGTAAGAAAACTGGGAAGCTTACAGTAACTATTCTGATGAACCATTCAAAGGGGAAAACAATGCAACTTTATATTTTCAAATATGGCTTTATCCTACTATCTGTTCTAGAAAGTATTAAAAATATTTCTCAAAAACAGAAAATAATCATAAACAAAACCATTAGTCTATGTTATCTTACATGAATGGCTAAGGGGCCAAATGTGAAACTTCAGGCACATAGACAGAATGTGAAGATGGCTAATAAGCTACAGGTCAGTCCCTGGAGACCAGACAAATTTTTAGGTTCCATGGCTGCCAACATCCTTCAATGAACAAATCCAAGAGAAGTGGCAGCAACATCAGGGTGATGTTTGTAATGCATCTTGGTCTTTTGATTAAAGTCCTTCAAGATGATTTAAGCAAACTATAGTGTACAAAGGCCAAAGAGCCAATTCTTTTTTGTGTTGTGTATGAATATTTCCCAGGCATATTCAGGCCATATGCCCGTGCTGGTGACATGGCCACTTAGGCAAGTCTCACTGACACACTGCTTGACACGCACTGAGTTGTTGCTCCTGTTTTGTAATACTAGGGGTTGAACTCATGGATGCTGCAATGAACTCCATCTTTCAAGTGGACAGTGTTTTAAGTGCTTCATACTGATGTAGCATCAGGAATGCAGAACACTTGTCACAAAAGGAGCACGCTTCTCAAGACAATCCTGTCTCCCTGGGCTCGGGGTAAAATGGTAGAACCTCATAGTCTTTGACTACCACACACAAGATAAAGAAGTTCAGAAAAGCAAAGAGTGTGTCACATAAGACTCCTAATGCAAAACAATCCCCCAAATGCGAGCCATTCTATTTGAGCTCTCCTTCTTCATCCAGTCACTCACAGAAGAGAGGAGGATGTTCTGTACTCTAACACCTGATCTCTCAGGAAACCCGCCACTCCTTCCCGTTTGCAAGTGATGCCCAAAGTCCAGGTCTTCACCATGTCTGGATAGAACCAGAGCCCCCTAAATACTTACTGCTCCCCACTCAGATCCATCCTTTCAAATTTTCAGATTTATTTTCCCAACACCATCTACCCAGTTTTGCCTCTGAGTCTAAACTATCAACAGCACAGGATACTATTTTTTTTTTTAGCCCACATCCTCCCACTTGTTCAAACAGTAAAACTTGTTTTGATTCATACCCCTACAATACTAAGAGGACTAAAAGGAGAAATCAATTAAGGAATAGTCTAAGAGGAATTAACTTGACCCAAATTTCTATCAGGTATATATTGTGTGCTGTATGCTGAATTTTACTGATCAGTAAGCTGAACACATTTATTTGATTTCAGTTATAATGCCATATTTACTATTTGGTGCACACGCTTGTGTGTGAAACCAGATATGAATTAAATTAGAAAAATTCTGATAGCCTAAATCTCAATAAACAGAAAAAAATCAGATCAATTATTGATGACAATATGTTTTTTAAAGCAAGCAAGAGACCCACAAGGAAGGTGAGACTTTCCCCTGGAGGCGTGCAAAGAAAATGCACAAAGGGCTGCCACAGGAAGAAGAAATTCCTCAGGGGCTGGTTAAGGAAGCCCAAGCTTTCCCCTTTCTGATTTCTACAGCATTGTGAACAGAGTATAGGGATCAAGAGACTGTTGACCCCAAATGTAACCCTGCAAATTGTAGTTAATAAAGTAATCACATTTGAGATTTCCAAATAATTCACTCAAACCACTGATGAAAATCACCTGAAACAGGCTTACCTGGTAGGATGACTCTGTACTTTGCAACTTACAGCATTTTACCAATACTCCTGTATGGCACAAGTTTTCCCAATTGTACACCCAAAAACATATTTCACAGATATCAAGACTGCCATCTTTGGAAAGGTTCAAAGGTGTAACTATGGCATCTGTCTGACACACATTGAGGCCTCATAAATGATCAGCATATTTATTATGACAAAGTGCCTTATTGCTGTGTTATTGTTATTACTTATCACCATCTCCCCAAGCTACAAAGCTAAGAGCAAGTCTATGTTTTTTATCTTTCCATTCTTTGAAGGCCAGCACAATGCCTTCCACTGCACTTGATAAATTTAACATGAACTGAAACTTTCAAGGTGTTCCTTATAAACTAAACTGGTTTAACTTTTTGCATCTGGGAGAAAAGACAGGCATCACTGCCCATCATCCTTCTGAAGGGCACACACTCCAAACGGAGTTGTAATTACTTTAAAGAATGACTTCCTTACAATGACCGTAGTCTTTGAGGAGATGGAAAGAGGTTCAGAAATGAGGGTAATGTGAAAAACACCACCTCATCCAGTCCTAACCTGTATGAAAATAGTAAAAGATCATTGCCATTAATATCTTGATTTGTGTGTTAGGTACTGCTCTAAGCCCTTAGTATGTGCTACATTTTACTCTTTTCTTATAAATGCACATAACTTTTTTCTCTTTTATAGAAGATGAAAACTTGCTGTAAATCACAACAATAATAAATGGTGCAATCAGGCTGGGTCTAGGTAGGTCTACATGACTTTCTTTTTTTTTGAGACAAGGTCTCGCTTTGTAGTTCAGACTGCCCCCAAACTAGGTAGTCCAGGCAAGCCTCTGCCTCTGCCTCTGCCTCCTGAGTTCAGGGACAACAGACATGAGCCTGCCACTGTGGTATGTGATTACCAGGGAATGAATTTGGGACCCTGCGTTAGCCAAGCAGATGCCAGAAGCACTGAGCTAAATCCCTGGCCCCAGGTCTGCATGACTTGCGGTGAATTTGTGACCACCTGCCATAAAACAAGTTCTAGCAACACAGAGTTCACAGAACCTCCCCACCTGTTCAGTGCCCACAGTCTTAACTATGCCATTAAGAGCTTTGACACAGTCAATGTTCTGAACTTCTCGCTTCCTCCCTGACCTTCGCCTACCTACTACAGTACCTGACAGCCTGAGTATCAGCACCTTCTTTCAAGTACCGTGTTAAGTCCATATCTACTAATGTGAAACATCTCTGCTGTGGCTGATTACTAACATACTGACACATCGACATGGACTTTCATTTAATCCCCTGTCACCTGCTGTCAGAGCTGAAAAGAGAAATGAAAACTGAGTTTAAGAGAAGGTAGCAAAGAAGAATGTAATTCCCAGGAAGAAATCTCAGCCAGGGGCAGTGGCCCTGAGCAACAGCTCTGTACTGTCACTGAGTAAGAAAGTTTCTCAACTACTCACATTCTGTGTCTTTGACATGTTGCCTACACCAGAGCCACAGGACAAAACTACCAGCTATGTGACAAAACCCACCTATTGGGTAAGTAGGAAAGGCACAATTTTGCATAATAAGCAAGAAGACTTGTTCTCTCATTCAGCCCACAGCAAATGCTCACAGAATGAATGACTACATAATGGGAGCCTCAATTAGGAAATCAGGGGGAATAGAGATAGTTCTGAGTCATAGTGGGACTGGCCATCAATGAAGTGCCCATAACTTCCTGTTCATCTCTCCTGTTAAATACAAAAGCAGAGTACACCTAAGGTCAGTGCTCATCCCACCTCTCTACACTCCATTTGATAATCTGAAGTCCATCAGAAGAAGGCCCAACAATTCCACTCTGTCCAATCTCATTTCCCAAACAGACATATGTCATTTTTATCACAGGCTTTCCACTGGACATAACACCAACCTAGAGCCATAGGTTAGGTCAAACCAAAACACTAAAATATCAAGGAGGGAAAAGATGCAAGAAAGCCATTTGCATACCATAAACTGAAAACTCCTACTTTGAAATCTGAATCCCAAAACAGTGCACACTTTAAGCCTTTTCTGAGCAAAGACATGATGTCACAAGGAGAAAACACCACATTTGATCTCATGTGCTAAGTTATCATCAAAACCTTAGTAAACTGGGCCGGGGATTTAGCTCAGTGGTTCCGGTGCCTGTCTTGTAAGCACAAGGACCTGGGTTCGATCCCTGGTAACCACATAACAATATTGGGTGTGGAGACTCACCCCAGCAGCAACCAATACCACATACCACAGTGCCGGGAGTGGTGGCTCACACCTGTAATCCCAGCACTCAAGAGGCAGAGGCAGGAGGATTGCTGTGATGTGAGTTTGAGGCTGAGCTCAGGGCCAGCCTGAACCACAAAAGTGAGAGACCCTGTCTCAAAAAACCTAAAAAAAAAAAACCACCTTAGTAAACTAAAAGTGTATATGAAATTACCTTCCGATCATCTGTATAAAGTACACATGAAACATTTCTATGCAATTCTGGCCCCAATTATTTAAAAGATGCTTTACTTGAAATAGGTGTGAGTAAACAATCACTAGCAAAATACCCACAAATCTAAGAATTTCCAGGATGCTTCAAGGCAGTAAAAAGTTCTTTCGTGTAATGTCTCTAACTTCCCTCCGTGCCCTTTGATACCTTCTCATACTATCCAGTCCGTGCCCTGCGATACCTTCTCATACTAACCAGTCAGACCCAAAGCTAGCCCCCCCTTCATAATTTACACTGCCTTATTTCCCAAATTTCTTTGAATAAAAGTTTTTCAGACAAAGTACAAGACAGTTCACATGATAGCTGAACTGCCAGAATTCCAGAAGTTGTTTTGGGAGGTAGGTCACAAAAGATACACACAATGCAGAACTCAGAGAGGGCTGCCTGTCCCACCCAAGGAGTGAACTAAAACAACACATCCGCAGGAAGGTTGTCTGCACTCCTCCCTGTACAACAGAAAACAAGAGCAGCCACACTCAGCCACATGAGATATGCTCACTTTTCAAAGGAACGGGTAAAAACCTCAATTATCTTCATTATGGCTCAGACAAGGTCCAAAATTCATTTTTTAGGTTTTAAGTACAGAAAATTGTTTTATTTTTCAAGTAAATATATGCTAGAAACTTGCAGATAACTCAGAAATGCTTTGTAGCTAAAGAAACTAACATCATTGCCCACTCAGTTTGCTTCCTTTGCTAGTTTCCCAACAACTTTGTGCTAACACTTCATCCCATTTTAGATCCTATGATAAGGCAATTGCCCAGAGCCCTGGAAGGCCTCCACCTCCACAAGGCCCCCATTCCCTAGGCCACCAAGGTTGCGGGATGGAGTTTCTTCCTAGCATGCCTTCCTGCCTATATATGCATTACATGCATTTCACTTATGTTCTCCAAGTTACATTCCAGTAACTAAGCTTCATAAGCTTCCTCTGAATTGTTTATTCTGTATTTTTAAAGCCCTGTCAGCTGTTGAGATGATTTGCAATATTCTCTTTCTTTTTGGTTAAGCAGGATTGGTGAGCATTACTGGGCCTTTTGGTGGAATCCTCGCTATTTAAAATTCCTGCTGCTGGGATTAAAGGAGATAATGCCTGGGAAAGCCCTTTGTAAACTGTAAAGTCCTAATCAAATGGAGTATGCAGTTATAATATTAACCATCAGAGCCATAAGGACAATCCAGATGTAATGCAGGCTTGAAAACATTGATGTCCATTTGGGCCTCCTCTTCACGCCATTCCCGCAAACCTTAGGGCCTATATATTAATGCTCAGTGTAAGGAACCCCCAAAGGCGAACTTTTGTTGAATGAAGAGATGAATGACTCAAAAAGACCATGTCATTCTCCAAAGCAACTAGCACTGGCCAAGAAAAGTCTAAACATGACAACTTAATGAAGATATGCTACCAAAAATAATGGGGTGTTTAGAAGGAACACTGTATGACAGTAAGTTTTCATAAAGATAATTTTTTTCCTAATCAAATCTGGTACTTTACAGTCACCACTGGAGAAAAAGAGAAAATTTCCTGGAGCAGCAATTTATACCCACTCCAAATACATATATTAGCCCTTGATGCCCTGGAGAATAAGGTTTCCATTTCAAAAAGAAAGGGTTGCTGCATTGGGAGTAACATTAAAATGAAAATCACAAAGTATTCCCTGTTTATCCCGGTCTAACTATAAGAGAAGACCCTCCCTGGGCTCTTTCTAGGCATGGAAATGACCAACTCCATGTCTTAGGAGGAAGGAGGTCCACAGCGGAAAACAGAAGTGACTAAGAGGTATAGATCTAAAATTTCGTTCTGGAAAATGCTTCGTGAGTCTTCATAAATAGTTCCAATTATTAAGGAGGTGACCTTTCTTATGTACTTTTGCATAGGGAGCGGTGTAGAAGGTGGTAACAAATTTAAAAAGAGGTGGCAGTGACTACGAATAGGCGCCTCATTTAGTTTATCCAACTTGACAGAAGTTTCAAAGACGAAAAAATTAAAATGCCAGGACGGCTACCAGTTACTTATTAGGAAATGAAACGTGACTGTGTGTATAATTTCAGGAGATGAAGCTTCCCTAACATTCCCTTTCCCCTAAAGAGAAGGACGGGATGGGCCCAGGGGAAAGTCCCCTTCCCAGAAAGTCTGCAGGACCGAGACAAACAGGGACCCTGCTCCAGTGCCCTGCTCAGATCCACTTCAGAAAATATCATATTTTTGCCCTTCAATCAGTATTAACCTGCTTAGGGGCTGTGCTTTAGGAACAAGCAGTTGCTAGTAGCAACAGGGCACAAGCTCTTTCAGGAGCTGGGGTGCAGACACTGGTGGTAGTGGGGGGGTCACCTGCGTGAGAGCTGAACAAATAAGTCAGGGACTCGATCTGGGAGAGGCTGCACGGGTCAAGAAGGGGCCTATGCCGCCGACCTCACAGTGGGGGAATATTTCTAGAGGCACAGCAATGCCTACGCTAAATTAAGCCGTCTCCGCCCACCCACCCCCACACCTGCAGGAGCCAAAAGCTGTTAGCGATTGAACACTGGAGTCAAGATCAAGACACTGTAGCGGCCCTGGGCAGACCGGTACTCTAGACACACACCCCCGCCGCCCGCCACCCGCCCGACAACCCTCACCCTTCAGGAGTCTCCGGAAAGTGCCAACGTGGAAGTGTGCTTGCACGTGGGTGCATGCTTTTCTTTGCGTTCCCAGCACAAAAGCGAGGCCCCACAGGTGGAAAGGAGGAGAGCGAACGCCGTGCAGGCTGGGCTGTGGGAGCACTCGAGGAGGGGCGAGGAGAGGCGGGGAGAGGCGGGGGGTGGGGTGCGGGGGCGGGGTGCGCACCCTGCACGCGCCCAGACCAGAACCCAAGCCTCGCGCAGACCTACCCCGTGCGCGTGCGGGCGCGGGCGCGGGCTTTCCGGGAAGATGACCCTTGACCCCGCGCCACCTTAGCGAACTTCTCCCCCTGCTGTTGGGATCTGGTAAGAAGGAGCATGAGGAAGGGCCAGAGGGCAGAAGCGGCCAGAGGGCAGAAGCGGCCGGCGCGGACGAGACTTGCAGAAGCAAGTGGCCTGGGACCGGAGCCTAGGGACCCCAGAGGCGGCCGGCGCTGCAGGGGAGGCTGCGCGGGGCTCTCCCGGGGAGCGGGCTGGTGTGTCTTACCTGGCTTGCACTGGAGCATTTTGCTGCGGCCCGGCTGGGCGCTGCCCCCTTTAGGGGGCAGACCTTCAGTGCCGTCACTTCGGCGACAGCAAGGCACTGGTCGCACAGCCCGGAGTTGACAAACTTGCCATGTCAAGCTCTGGACGCGCGCTGTCCACGCTAGGGGCACCTCACGCTCCTCCGCTTTGTTGTGCTCCGCCGGTCCCCCTGCGCCTCCCTTCTGCTGTTCTGCGTCCTCCTCGCCAGGAGACCGTCCCCGTGCCCTGCCTCGGGTGGGCAGCGCCACTTCCCTCCAGGGCTCGCGTTAAAGAGCCGCCCAGCGCCGCCCCGGGCTCTGCCGCACGCACTCGCACCGCCGCTCGGCCCGGGACTCCCACCCCCACGCTCCCTCCCTGCGCCCCGCGGCCCCCCCTGCAGAAGCTGCTTAGATTCAGCGCTGTCAAATCCAGCCCATCTGCTGCAATCATAATCAGTCTCAACCGAACGATTCTGACAAATCTCCGCCGGGAGCCGGAGTTAGGGGAGGAGTGGGGGAGGGTTGGGGAGGAGAGGAGAGGGGCCGGGGACCCCTGCACCTAAAGAGAAAAGGGGCCCTGGAGGGTCCTATTGTCTGCCCAGACTGGAGGAACTGAAAGGGGAAGCAGCATCCAGAGGGGGAAGTAAAGCTTTCATTTCCCAGTTTCTAGTTCAAAAAAAAAAAAGAAAGAAAGAAAAAATCCATTCCAGCAGGCTCCTGCTCCCTCCACACCCCCACCCCAGCTCAGTGTGAGTGGAACGAATTTCTGCTAATGAACTAAACAAACAGGTCCCTTAATCTCATCATGGGGCTGACCCAGAGGCTGGCACAGATACCCAAAGTATTGTTAATTGGCAGGTAAGAGCTGGAACTAATAGCCATTTGTCTGGAGTCAGAAGTTGGTTCCCAAGTACATCTGGGAATTAAGCTTACGGAGGGAGAAAGGCCATGTAATTGGCGAAGAAGCTGGGCCCTCTGCCTCCTGTTGGCATTTCTGGAGATAAAAGGAAATCTACTTTGAGCAAGAAAATGCTAAACTTATTTTGACTGTAAAGAATCTTTTTAAAAAAATTTTCTCATGAAAATGTTACTTTTAAGGAAATTTTATAAGCAAATAATGACTTCTATCTTGATATTATTTCCTAAAACTGGAATATTTTCTTCTGCAAATGAAATGAGATGCTCTTCACAATAATATAGGTTGAATTACTTCAATATACCATTTTAATATAATCATATATATTTATACTGCAGGATAGATTCATAAGAAATACTGCAAGATTTTTTTAAGTATAATAAAAATAACAGTGGTCCTAGAGACACATAAACAAGTCTTAAAGCACGAAAAAATACAACCAGTGGGATCATTCTTGGTTTTGTACATTTATATCAAGTGCTGCGAAGTGTTCAACTACTTTCAGTGACAATCTTTGCTGAAGAAATAATTTGTTAGATAAGCAAATCACCAGGGAAAAAGCTGAAGGGGAAAAATTTTAAGCCGTTTATTCAGATATGTATAAGAGCTAGGAAACAATAAATAGACTTTACTGTGAAAATTGAAATGACTTCTAAATTAGTATCCAAATCATTCTTTTACTTTATGCTGTACTTGAAAAATATGTGCAAGCTACATTAAGCACCCACTTATCTGGGCAGATGCTGTGACTTATTTTATAGTCCAGCAGCGCTTATGAGAGCACTGTGAGCAGTAAGCACTCTGAATACTGATGATCTGAAGTTTGATTTTCAGGTGAGAATTAAAAATCAGACATTGTACTGAGGTAAAGCGAGATTCAAGAGCGCCTCACCCAGTAGGTAAATAAAATAGGGTGGGTAGGGCTATGGGAAAAAAATGAGAATTAAGTTGTGTCATATACTGGTAAAAACTCTTGTTGTTGAATGCACTCATGATGTGTATATGTAATGTAGATAAAAAAGATGTGAATTTAAAAAAATAAAAATAAATAAAATAGGTCAAAGGCAACTACTAGTTAGATAGATACAAAGATTTTAACTAATATTTTTGTTTTAACTAATTTTGAAATTAATACTTTAGTTTTAACTAATATTTAAAAATTGAGTTTTCCATTATCAATTTCTTTAATGTATTTCTCAATATTAAATAGATTTTTTAAAAGATTAATATATCAGCAAGAAAATATTTCAAAAAAGGTCTGTCATCATCAGAATGACTTATGCTGATGTCTAATTTAAGTAATAGCATTCAGGAAAGCAATGTCTAGAAGAAAAGACTTGGGCTGAGAACCAGACACCAGACTTCAGAAATCGTAATGTGCAAGACATTTCAGAAGTTCTGATAGACACTCTGCAGTCCTGGTGGTTTCACTTACACCAGGTCTAACTGGCAACTAACAGGGCAATTTAAGGACCTTGGTGTAATTCTAGGTGACATGAGAAGTCACAGAAACAGCAAGTGACATGATCAGCTGACTGGTTCAGTGGATCACTCTGGTTGCCACATTGAAAATGAAGTATAGGGCCCGGGTTTAGCTCAGTGGTTCTGGCACCTGCCTTGCAAACCCAAGGTCCCAAATTGATCCCTGTAACCACATACAACAATGCCGGGTATGGTGACTCACACCCACCAGCAATTAGTACCACCTACCACAGTGCCAGGTGTGGCTCAGGCCTGTAATCCAAGCACTCGGGAGGCAGAGGCAGGAGGACTGCTGTGAGTTCAAGGCTGGCCTGGACTGTATAGTGATTTTGGGGCCAGTCTGAACTACAAAGCAAGAACCTCTCTCTCTAAAAAAAAAAAGTACACAGGTAAAGGAGAAAGCAGAGAGATCTAGGGTTAGGCATCTAAGTAAGAGATGATGGCTAGAGCATGATGATACCAAGAAAGGTGAACGGGGTGGCAGTTTGGGATGGTTTTCAACGGACAGCCAACATATTTGTACAAGTAGATGGTATGAAAGGAAGAAGTAAATAATGCTGAGCACTTCACTTTAGTAACCAGAGGGTGGAGTTTTTAATTGGCATAACAAAGACTAGGTGGAGAAATTTTGGTAGAAAAGCCCGGATGTGAGAAGACTGGGATGTCTACTAATTTGTGAAATAGTTAATTCATGTAAAATTCTGAGACTAGTTCCTAGTTTTCAATAAACACCATCCAACTGTTTGTAGTGGCAGTGCTTGGGTAAGCAGTTTGCATTAGTAGTGATGGTTGTTATTGATGACTTTTAAACCAAAATAAAATGTTGAGTAGACAATTGAATATATATCAAAGTAAGGTGTTCAGAGTACAAATCCAGGGTAGAAATATGAGTTTGGAAGTTACATATACCAAAGATGGCAAAATCAAGCCCTTCAGATCAGTGGGTCATCAGGACTGTGGGCATCATCGCAAATGTTTGAGGACTGACACGTGAGGTGCTCAACTGTAAGCAGTCAACATATCGCATCTTTTCTCTGGTATGAGAAAATAAAGATGTAAATGAGTCCTAGAATTGTATGTTATATATTGTGAAATAGAAAATGCTCAATGTAAAATAGGAAGAAGGGGTAAAATGTTGAGATTGTAACAAAAAAGTAAGGAAACAAATTTTATGTATATGGGGGTGGTGGTCGGGTGGGTAGGGCTATGGGAAAAAATGAGAATTAAGTTGTGTCTTATACTGGTACAAGTCCCCATTATGGAGTGCAATCATGATGTGTATATGTAATGTACCAATAAAGATTAAACAATTTTTTAAAAAATGAAAAAGAAGCAACAAAGGAGACTAGTCAAAGGGGCTGCTGAGGAGAAAAGAGGCAAACCAGGTAAATGAGCTTCTTCTAAGAGGTTATTAGAAAAGGTATTTCAGGAAGAGAGTGACCTGCTACTTGTAGTTTCTGACCATGATTTGTTTCTTTATATAAAACCAGAAAAAGCATATGAGAAAAATGTTTATCCAAATTACCAGATAATTTAACTCTACTGTGTGTTTATTATACAACATTCATGGTGTCCCAGAACCTAGCTAAGGATCACATACATGACAGATACTCAATGTGCATTAAATAAAATAATGAGGAATCAAATGCTTTGTGCTACAAGGTACTTCTCAATTTATGATGCATGAATGTTGTTGCAAGGGTTTTCTATTCTTAAATTCCAGCAATACTGATTTAAGCATGATTTCTGAGACAAAATGGACCTAAGAAACATTATGCATTTCCTTTTAATTAAACATTATCAAAAGACTTCTAGTCCACAATGACGTCTAGTCTAGAACATTTTCTCAGACCATGTTCAATGAAATGGATAATAAAGATACAACACACAAGTATGGTATTTCAGGACAAAAAAAAAAAAAAAAACTTTTGTAAGAAATTCTATCACTTAAAAGGACAGCAACCCAATTAAAATGAACAAAATATTTAAAAATACACCTTACTACATTTTTTGTAAAGTGACACATAAGGGGCTGGGGATTTAGCTCAGTAATTCCAGCAACTGCCTTGCAAGTGGAAGGGCTGGGGTTGATCTGGTAACCACATACAACAGTGGTGGGCATGGAGACTCACAAAGACCAGCAATCAGAACCACATACCACAGTGCCGGGCGTGTTGGTTCACACCAGTAATCCCATTCTGGGCGTGTTGGCTCATACCTGTAATCCCAGCACTTGGGAGGCAGAGGCAGGAGGATTACTGTGAGTTCAAGGCTAAACTCAGGTCCAGCCTGAACTATGAAAGCTGGAACTTGTCTCCAAAGAAAGACACATAATTGCATGAAAAGATGTTCAATAGTATTATACATTAGAGAAAGGCAAATCAAGATCACAATGAAATTTACATACACCCACCGGAATTCACAAAACTTAAAATACTGACAAAATCAAGTGTCAGAAACTGAAATTCTTATGCATTACTATTGGAATTAGAGAATGGTAGAGCAAATTCAGAAAACCAACTGACCAGTTCTTGTAAACTTAAACAGAAACTTAAGAGAGACTAGCCAGGAATCTTACAACTTGATATTTGCTCAAAAGAAATAAAAACATGCATTGACCCAAGTACTTGCACATAAATATTTACAGCAGCCTTGCTTATAATATCCCCAAACTAGAAACAACCCAAATTTATACTGACTTCTAAATACACAAACAATGTGTAGTATATCCATCCATACCACGAAATATCCATCAGCAATGAAAAGGAATTAACTACTGATAAACCTAAGGACACGCACACATCTCAAAGTCATACTAAGTGGAAAACTCTGTAACTAGCTTTACTTGATTCCATTTGATCCTTAAATTCTGAAGGGAAAAAAAGCAGATTAATGGTTGCCTGGGGTAGATGGGGGATTTACTAAAAAGAGTCACAAGTGAAGTATTTAGACTTGAAAAATATTGTATTCTGTGTCATCACAGGGAAATTTCAAAACTATATACATTGTTAAAATTATAAAACTTTATACACATAATGTAATGAATTGTACTGTTTATAAAGTATATATTAATAAAAACATTTTTTAAAAGAAAAAGCACTTGGTCTGAATTTTTTAAAAGGGATACAGTATGGCATTTTCCAACTTGAAAAGAAAGCTTACCTCAGAAATACCATCATTATATATTCCTAATGAAATAATTGATCTAAATAAAAATCACTAATAGATGCTAAGGTCATCACTAAAAGTTTGGTGGGAAATAGAATATTTAAATGATGAAAATATCACCTGCTGATACTTTATTAATCGAAAAGGGGAAAATCTCTATATTCTAGAAGAGAGCAATTGCCTGACATATTCTTCCTCATGTGAAGCTGAGAAGTACTTTGTATCCCCTATGAGCTACTTTTGCAAGAAACATATTTCACTTGAATCTAAGGACGGCTTGTGCCACTTGCCTATAGAAAATAAAGATAGAGGAACAAGTTAATGACATCAAAGGAATGCATGAAGCAAATATGGAATGTATAGACTCCTACATTATGATTTAGATCTAAAATGGCTCCAAATGCCGTGTGTGTTGGAAGGTCAGGCAGGACTATAGCAGACTCTGGAACAGGCCCTGGCTGGAGGTGGTCACTGCAGGAATGACCTGGAAAGTTAGTTCCATCCCCAGCACCTCCCGTTGCTCTCCTTGTCTGGCTGCTATGATTCAAGTTTTCTTCAACCTGGCCCTTCCATTATCTGGTTTTTGCCTTGAAGAAAGCTGACCAGGGAATGAATTTGTGAAGCTGTGGATATAAGGAATTGTGTCTCAACAAGGAAAGGACCTAAAACAGTATGGGTGGAAAAAAGCAGAGGCACTAGAGTAGATTAAGGGACATGATATACAACTAATGAGGTTGGGTCTTAGCACAAAATAAATAGCTATGAAATACATTTTGGAAACAAAACTAATATAAAAATTTTTAACTAATTTTACTGGAGATAAAAATATTATAATTATAAAGGAAGTAATTCTTATATTCAAAGATATAAGTTAAAATACCTAGGACTAAAATATCGTGCTATTTAGCATACACAGTTGAAAAATATATGTAAAACAAATATGTTAATTATAATGCTTTATCAAAATTTATGGTTATGTATTAAACAGATAATTATCTGATACAGCATGATATTTCATGTATATATCATGCACTGATCAAATTGGGGTGATTCACAAGAACTTATTACATATTTTATGAAGAAATGTTAACATTTGTTGTTGATAAGTTGTGGGAAGATAAGTATTCTATTACTCTGGTCTTTCAATTTTTCTGTGAATTAAATATTTAAAAAAAAACCACAAACAATTATAAAAGTACATGGACCAATAATTAATTATAAGAGAATTATAAAAATTAAGAATTTCATATCTTTAAACTATCAAATTTTAAGATGAACTAAAGCAGTCAGAAGAACGTTAACAATTTTAATACATAATCTAGAAAAAATGGAAGATTAATATTTAATGCAGCTAATGAATCTAAAGAAAAAACCAAGCAGTATAAAGGTAAAATCAGAGTGTAATAATACAGAACAGATAAAATAAATCTAGTTAGATAAATCTAATACAGTGAAGACACAGTCAGTCAACCTAGGAATAAATTAGGATCTGTAAATAAGAATATAATAGGAGTTTAAAAATACAGTACTACTTCACAATCAACAAACATATGGCAATACATTTGAAAATAGGTAATATAACCAATATCTTAAAATGAAAATTTACTTAGATTCATTTCGCGATTCATAGAATCTTGAATAATTGAATAGACTGAATTAATGGTTGGAAAACAATTTATTCCTGCATAATCACAGGTGCAGATTTTTAAACATCTTCATTGTGATAAAATTCACATACAATAAAATGCACTCACATAACACATACAACTTATTTGTCTTTATCATATACACAAACCACCACCATCTTCTAAGTGTACAGTTTCCTCACCCCCAAAAGAAATCTACAGTACCATATCAACAATCATTTCTCAGTTTCATGCCAGAGACAACTAATAATCTATATTTTATCTTCATAGATTAGCCTATTCTGCAGATTTCATCTAAATGGAATCATGTAACTATGTGGCTCTTTGTGTCAAGCTTTTTTTCCCCTTTAGCTTATTTTCAAGGGTCATCAATATTGTAGCACTTACAGTATTGGTACTTCATTCCCTCTTGCTATGTAATATTCCATGATGTGCACATAATGCATTTTATTTATTCATGTGGAGCATCTAAATGCCCTAAATTAAGGGCATTTAGGTCATCTATACTTTAGTTATTATAATTAATGTTGCTATAAGTGTTGGTGTATATATTTATATATGGATATATGTTTTAATTATATTGGGAGATATATTTTCCTAGAGGTGTATGTCTAAGCAGTAGAACTGCTAGATCCTTTAATAACAATTTAACATTTTTAGGAACTGCCAAGCTATTTTTCAAACTAGTTACATAACTTTACATTTCTACCACCTATGGAAAAGGAGCTGTGAAAAATACAGTGAGTGTTTACTATTTTTAAATTATTACAATAAAAGGCACTCTACCATCAATCCGCTTCACTTGAGGAACATTTATTCCATTATTCTTACCACTCTCTGAAGCAGTTCTGCAAGTCCTCTTTTGTAAGTATCTTCATAAAAGACAATAAAAATACCTTGAGTCCTGCACCCAAATGCCATACAACAGAAAGACAGGCTCGTAAAACCGTGGTGCTGTGTCCTTCTCTACCTTACTCACCAGATCTGGCACTGTGAGACTTCTGGCTCTTCTTCAAAGTTAAAATGAGCATGAAAAGTAAGTGTGTTAAGTCATTTCAGGGCATGAAAGCAATCACAATAGTGCAACTAAGGACACTTGTTCTGAGTGTGTCACATTGCCCACATACACGCCTGACATTATTGTCCTTCTTTGATTATAGCCATCTTTGTGAGTATAAAGTAGTACTCATAGTAATTTTCATTAGAAAAAATAACTGATTATGACCAGTACCTTTTCATGTGCTCAGTAGTCATTTGTGTGTATTTTCTCTTTGTTCATTTAAAATTGGGGTCTGAACTATAAGGCTCAGAATACTTTTAAGGCAATCCTTCAAAATTTTGAAAAAATACAAAAATTAATACTAGATATAACAAAGAGTTACATGACATGAAAAAACAAGGAAGAAAAGGGTCAAAAATAAGGAAGAAAGAGGAGAGATTTTTATGAAATTAGAACGATTTTGAAACCCAAGATGAAAACAAATCACATGGGAATGAGATTTAATGAGGATTTCAAATGTCCCAAATAAAACTAAATGTACTAATATGAAAATAATAGGAGCAACAGTGATGATAACAAGATAATACCATGACCATATAAAACTTACCCCACAGAAGGAAAAATGGAAACAAGCTAATGTACATAGGTAGGGACTGGTTGAAGGGAAGGTATAAGAATAGGAAACAATTAGAATTAAGATACATCGTGTTTAGAATCAAACTGCAATGATAATTTGATTTTAAGTTGTACCTAAATTGTTCCAATAAACTCAGTAAAAAAACCATAAAAAAAAAGACATCCTGTAATCTAAACAATTGACCCTAGGAAAATATGTATGATTTCCAAGGAAAAAAAATATTTTTAGAGGATTAAAGAAATGTTAAAAGGGTTGAGGATTTAGCTCAGTGGTTCCAGCACCTGCCTTGAAAACAAAGTCCCTAGTTAGATCCCTGGTAACCACATACCACAATGCCAGGTGTGGTGACTTACGCCCACCAGCAATCAGTACCACACACCACAGTGCCAGGCATGATGGCTCATGCCTGTAATCCCAGCATTTGGGAGGCAGAGGCAGGCAGATGGATGAGTTTGAGTCTAGCCTGGGCTAAATAGTGAGCTCAAGGCCAGCCTGAACTACAATGCAAGACCTTGTCTCCAAAAAAAAAAAAAAAAAAAATTTAAGGATACTCTTCAATATTGCCTGGAAATATTTAATAATAGTCAACATTTATTCATGATTTTAAAAACTACTGGGCAGGTAGGAAAGGGAACACAAGTTAGAGAGAAGAAGGAAGGGAAAGGGACAAAAAATAATTAAAATTAAGCTATGTTATATACATATACAAACTCAGAGTAAATGTACAGCAAATGTACTAACAAAAATTTTTTTCAATAAAAACTAATGAAAAATTTCTATTTGCTAGGAACAGAGCCTAATATGGATATCTCCAAACCCCCCTAACATATATACTAAGTGATATTTTAAACTTCTAGAGACAATGGGAATGATATCCTGTCTTCATTTTATTCAGTATTTTCTTAATTTTACAGCAATATACAAACAAAAGGTATAACAACTAGAAATAAAGCTGTCATCATTTGTCATTAGTCTTATCCCCCAAAAAGAAAACAAAAACAAAAACAAAAACAAAAAAACACTATGGTCAAATTAGATCTTCAAAGAAAGTAGAATTTACAAATGTTTAGACTTTTCAGGAGAAGCCACTCATACATATTAACCCCATAATTTGAAAGTTATGTGGAAATGAGCCTAAACATGTGAAAGATCTTTATAGAAAATACTTTGTCAAAAAACACTAGGGAAGAACTGAGCAAATAACCAAAACCAAATTACAGTGATGGATTGGAAGACTCAATCTCTCAGCTTCATCTTTGAATGTCAAACATCATCAATCAAAATCTCAGCAAGTGTATACATAGCACTTCACCAGCTGATCCTGAAATTCTTATAGAAAATAACCAGGAATTTTTTAGAAGGGTAAAAACCTCTAGCATTCCAAAAACAGTCGAATACCTTGTTGTGAAACTAGTTAATATGAACAGGTAATTGAGATAGATAAATGGCAAAAAGAAATTGAAAGAACATTTGTTGTGCCCAGATTTTGAGTCCCCCAATGACCATGAGGGAGCCGAGACCAATGTAAGGCACATGAGGGTCTTTATTACAAGCTCGAGCAGCGACTCTCAACCATCACCAACACAGCAGATGAGAATTGAGAGCGCCAAGCTCTAATTTGGCAGGGCTTTCATTGAGGTTACAGTAAAATTGGGGGAGTGTTCAGCTTGATGGTTTACATGATTGGCTGACATCAGGCAAGCACTGGGTGTTTAAACTTGATTGGCCAGACCCATCAGGTCAAACCTCTAATGGTTGTTTAAACTACTGTAAAGGACATGTTGACCCTGTACTTAGTGATTGACTTTTGCTAAGGGGATATTGCTAATTACCCTTAGGGGTGGGTGGTCAAGGTAATTGAGCTCATGACTCCATCACGTGGCCCCACCTGGATCTGAGCTTGTGGCCTTGAGTTCATGACCCAGTCATGTGACCCTTCCCAGATTAAGGTCATGACCCAGCCACCTTATTTTAAAAAGAGACCAGTTCTCTAAAATGGAGTCATTTAGGTCTTTCAATAGCCTATCTCATTGGTTCATGTTGTGCTAGGGTTCCTGGAACTGTAGCCTATCACCTGGTCATGCGATCCTTTCTGGAACAGATGCTTACATTTAATTACTTTATTCTAAGATGGGATCAGTTTCTCAAAAATGGGGTCACTTGGGTCTTTCACATCTAGAAACAAGATCATTTGTAGAAATGCAATATCTGACAGAAATGGTATTATTATTATTATTATTATTATTATTATTGTGAAAAATTATTAAAAACTCAAGCACCATGTCAACTCCTTATTTAAATGGAAAAGACAAAATCAGAACTCTGCCTCAGAGTAAACTATGAAAAACAAATAGATAAAATTGTCTCAGATGTACTTTGGAAAATATTTTCCTATTATCAGGCTGCAAAATACAATAAAGCATCATGTTACAATGAAATCTTAAATCTACATGACTGACATTGACACAGGAGAGCAAGGCTTACCTCCCCACTTAAAACACAAGTTCGTGTTCTCTAAAATTGAATGAATTTTAGGAACAACCGATGGAGGTTTGAGTACGAAGATTTTATTGAGAGAGAGCTTCTGCCTAAGAGAGACAGAAGGGGGACCCGGAGAGGTGGGTGACCCACCCGCCTCACTTTTCAGAGGGCATTTATGGAATAAAACCAAGAGGTGGGGAGGTTTAAAGTGAGGGCTTCCAATAAGATTCAAGGAGGTGGACAAATTAACAGTTAACGAATGAGTAAAGTGGAGGCTTCCAATAAGATTTAAAAGGAATGGGCAAACCAATGGAATTACAAGTACAGTTGTTAAAGCAATCTTGATCAAATGGAGTCCAGTGAGAAATTAAGTCATATAGAATCCCACTCCCCCACCCCCAAATCAGGAGGCTCTCCAGGTGAACCAAATTCCTGGCCCTTTACTCTTGGGAATTTACCATTACTACATTCCTGGGAAGGGAGGGGGTGGATCTAGATCTTGACTCCCTATCACTTAGTTATTCAGGAGAACGAGGCCTTAATCAGTCACTGTTATCTAGGAATTCTGCTGATGTCCTTGACCTTTGGTAACAGTCTCTCTTCTTGTGAATTTTTTTCAAGGGCCTGACCTTTCTGTCTGTCTGCCATATATCTAACTAGCTTTTCTACATATAATAACATGAAAGATACTATCATCAACAATAATAGCAATGTCAATGAACAAACATTAAATATCTTTTGAAAATATGAATCCCAAAAGTATCCCAAACTTACACACAAAATACTCAAATAAGTATTATTTCACACCCATCAAAACTGCAAACTGCTTACAGTAGATGGCTGAAGACATGTGTTAACAAGAACTTTTCCCCAGTATAGGTGAGAACAATTTGAATTTACTTAGTAAAGTTGGGGCACTCTTACATAGGATGGTGATTGTGAATCTTTTAGGAACAAGTGCAACCTAAAACCTTACTTATTGCAAAGGACCAGCACTGCAATGAAACCTGCACATTGAGGATTTAGTTTAGAAAAAGCAACTCATATGTTAACATCTTTCATCTTAAAAACGACACAAGTGGCACAGGTTTGCCACCCTGCTCTAGGACAGGAACCCCATGATGAAGTGCCTACTCAAGGAAAAGGCTCACGTGAATATACTGGTATGAGCACAACCTGCCCAGAATCCTTTATGTGATTAAGTTTCAGAGTAAATGTCAGCAAGTTCAAGAACACAGAAATATTACAAATACCACCTGTTGGTGAAAATGCAATAAAACAAATTATTGAGAGTACTAAAAAGCCCTCTCCAAGAAGTGAGAAAACTAACTTTAAGCAATTCCTGAATGAAAAAGAATATAGACCAAAGTTTCTAAAAAAAAAAGAAAGAAACCTAATGAAAATAGTTAGAAATTAGCAACCTTGCTCAACTTGACTATCTTTTATCTGAAATTCTTTAGACCAGAAATGTATCAGTGGTTCAGGTTTCAGACATTTTGGGGATTTTGAAATATTTGCATATACATAATAAAATTCTGGAGGATGGGATGCAAGTCTTAGCATAACATTCACCTTTTAAATGAACATAGCCTGAAGATAATTCTAAACAATACTTTCATTACACCTGCATTTTGACTGTGATCTTCCACATATGGTCAAATACACAATCTTTTATTAATGATGTTTTGTCAGCACCCAAAGATTTTTAGATTCAAAAGCATTTTGGATTTCCACATTGTGGATGCACAACCCACACACATAAACTAAGTTCCAGGTTTAAAACATCAAAAAAGGGTGGAGGAATGACTGATAGAAAGCATAAGGAAATAAATAAGCATAAGAGTAAATGCAATCCAGAATGGAAGTCTGGGGTCATATTAATGCATTAGAATATTAAATCACATTTACAAGTCTAAACAAAGTTACATGATTCTCTATATAGATGTCTAAAATTCAGAGAAAAGTTTACACGCCTTATGATGAAAACTCAAAAAGACAGGAATCAGTATATATATATATACACATATATATTAATATATTTTTTTTTCATTTTTTGAGACAGTGTCTCGCTTTGTAGTTTAGGCTGGCCCTGAGCTCAGCCTCAAACTCATCACAGCAATCCTCCTGCCTCTGCCTCCCGAGTGCTGGGATTACAGGCATGAGCCACCACGCCCGGCACTGTGGTATGTTGTACTGGTTGCTGCTGGGGTGAGTCTCCATGCCTAGTATTGTTATATGGTTACCGGGGATTGAACCCAGGCTTCTGTGCTTGTAAGACAGGCGCCGGAACCACTGAGCTAAATCCCCGGCCCCAATATATATATATATATATTTTTTTTTTAAACACAATTATCTTGCTTAGTGGGGACAATTCTTAGGACATTCCATCTGATCACAGAAGCAGGATGGCCACTGTCTCCACTACTATCTAACATTTCAGTTATATGAAAGTTGAACATTTATGAGATAAATCAAACAAAAGTGCAAGCATTGGAAATATAAATAACATGGTAGTGTGCTAGAAAATAATAGAAGTAGATAATACAATAAACTCAGTACAATTCAGAGTCAGTGAAATTTAATATCCAGATGTCAATCACCTCATGGACACTGATAACACGGAGGTTATATTGCAGGCTACATTGGTATTGACCCCTCATTTACATTAGCAACAAAGAAGATAAAATATGTAAGGAAAATCAAGATGAGAAATGCACAAAACCTACAAGGCAAATTAAAATTCCTGCCAGCAAAAAACACATTTGAAGAAACACAGGACAGTCACAATTCTGTGATAGAATGTCTCAACATTGTAAAGACGTCACTCTAAATTATTTAGAAAATTAACAATGGAAGTATCAGTGAGGTCTTTTGGGAGTATGGCCAGTTAATATTGAAGCTCAAATGAAAAACTTGAAGAATAGACAAGAAGGCTGTAAGAAAGAAACGCTGAGAAAACAGTTCTACTATAAATACGTACACTATAAACCTTCTGCAATAAGAAGTGTGGTGCTGGTTCCTGAATAGGCAATCAGGGAAGAAATTGATCTGAAGTACAGAAGCAGACCAAATGCTTGTGGATATTCACTGTCTACAATAAAAGTGGCATCTCAAATTGGAGAGAAGGGGTTTAAAATACAGTGCCAAGAGGACAGGTTGGCTGTGTGACCATGTATGCATAAAGTTCATGCCTCCAGCCACACACAAGAATAAAGTCATAAAAAATGATAACTTTCAATCATTTATACTTAAATGGACATACCTTGAGGATATCCTCATAAGTGAAATAAGTAGGTCACAAATAGGTAAATACCACATCTTTTCTCTGGTATGAGAAAATAAAGATGTAAATGAGTTCTAGAATTGTATATTATATATTGTGAAATAGAAAATACTCAAAGTGAAATAGGGTGAAGGGGAAAATAATGAGATTATACAAAAAAGAAAGGAAACAAATTTTATGTATATAGGGGGTGGTAGGGTGGGTAGGGCTATGGGAAAAAATGAGAATTAAATTGTGTCTTATACTGGTAAAATTCCCCATTGTGGAGTGCAATCATGATGTGTATATGTAATGTACCAATAAAGATTTCAATTTAAAAAAAAAGTCCAATGATCTGAGAATCTATAACAATGAGAGTGCACAAACTCAGAAGAAAGCACAGTTGAATTTTTTAAAATCTGGATGAAAGAAATGGTTACCCAACTATAACTCAAGTACCAGAAGCTATACGAGAAGAAATTACATTCTCTGAAATTTTTAAATGGTTTGTTATACTAATTTCTACTGCTGCTGCCACAAATTACCACAACATGGTAGTAAACCAAGGTCAGGCTCGTCTGATAGTTCTAAAATTTAGATGTCAAGAGAGCTGTATCATTCTGAAGGCTCCAGAGAAGCTGTCTCCCCATCTTGCCTGTCCCTTAGCTCAAGGTCTCTCTCTAATCTTTTCCTGTCTCTCCTGAAGCACACTCTGGAATGTATTTCAGCTTTTGAGGATCCTTGTGATTGTATGTATCTCACCGGAATAATCCAGGGTCACCTCTCCTCAAAGTCCTTTAATCACAACTATTAGAGCTCTTTTGCTATGTAAAGCAAATCTTTAAGTGTCTGGGAATTTCCTTATGTATATCTTTGTGGGCCATAGTTTGGCCTACCACACATGGCAAACAAATATTTTAAAAATTGAAAGACTACAAATAAGATGGAAGAAAACATCTAAAATATGTGTAATTAGCTAAGATCAATAAGTGCTAAAATCCCCTGAACTTGGGGAAACTCAATAATCAATTAAAAAATTGACATAGATAATTTAGAAAACGACAGGAAAGGTGCTTTTAAATGTGAAAATATGTTCAAGCTCATGACTAAATAATTGCACACTAGCATGCCTCAAGCTGAAGAACATAGATGTTTGATAACTCATCTATTGGTGGGATCAAATAATGCTGGGGGAAATATAAACTGATAAAATTTCTTGCAAGACAAATTGACTCTATTTCATTTACTCTTTGAGAGCTAATTCTCCTTTTGGAATTGACCTTGAAAGTAGATCTCCATCAATGCAGAAATACACGGGCACATCACTGGACTATATATCACTGCCTAAAATGTCTCTAACTTGTCCCAGCTCTTCACCTTTCTTTTTAAAGTCCTTTATAGCTTGCCTTACCTGTTGATTTCAAATCTCAAAACTAGTCAACTTCTCAGTCCTTCTCTGTACAGTTGCTATATTGTTCTCTGTATAAATGCACTGAAGAATGTCTGCCTATTTGATAATTATTATGTCCAACTATTTTGTTAAATGAAATTCTATTTTGGAAGAAAAAATTCTTATATAACTAAGGCCACATGGCTTATTAAAATTGGTTTTACTCCAGAATATTATCCGGTATCATGGAGTATAATTGTCTCTTTTTTCTTCCTAAGGTTTTGTTTTATCGCAACTAGTCTTATCTAAGAATATTTGATTTTGCCAATCAATAATTAAATCTCTATAGCTACGGCTTAGGGGCCAACTGAATTCTACAATGGCATATAATAAAATCTCACCGGACACTCTATACTTTTCTGTTCCAACTGAGAGACCACTATTCTATGATAGCATCATATAATAATTATTATTGTTACTAATGAAATTCATAAGTAGAATGCACTTAAGTAGTATATGGTTATTCTCCTGAGGCTTGATAACAAAACAAATAAATACACACCCACGTAATAGCAACCATTCCTTTTTTGGCACTTAAAGATTACATTACTCAGATACCATTTCTTAAACAATTAAATACTATGGCATGTTTTTTTGTTTTTTTGTTGTTTTGCTGTTATTGTTGTTGTTGTTTTTGTTTTTTGTTTTTTGCTTTTTGTGGTTTTTTTTGAGACAGGGTCTCACTTTGTAGTTCAGGCTGTCCCTGAGCTCAGCCTCAAACTCACATCACAGCAATCCTCCTGCTTCTGCCTCCCGAGTGCTGGGATTACAGGTGTGAGCCACCACGCCCAGCACTGTGGTATGTGGCACTGGTTGCTGCTGGGTGTGGGTCTCCATACCCAGTATTGTGTATGGTTAACCCGGGAATCCAACCCAGGTCCTTGCACTTGCAAGACAGGTGTCGGAACCACTGAGCTAAATCCCTGGCCCCTGGCATGTTCTTAAATACATGTATCCCCCTAAACAAAACAAAGACCATGATCTCAATTTTTAACAGAATATCTTCTGGATATTTTATGTATTCATATTTTCTCTTTATACTATTTTCTGAATTTGTCATATTGTATGTGTATATCCTACATTCAGAGGTATATATGCACATACATATTAGTATGTATATTTCTCTACTTCTATTAGCAAAGTGATAACCTAAGTGTAAGAAAGAAAATTTTTCCCTTATTTACATCTATGATGTTTTAAAATTAGCTCAAACTCATTAGATTAGCATTCACAATCCTGAAATGGCTACTGTAAGACAAAGGATGGAATATAATTAAATTAAATTTACACTGAAAAATTTTATTATTCACATCTTTCCCTTAGCATGAGGATGTTAGAGATAGATAAGTTAATTAGATCATCTCATAAGCAGTTAGACAGGGCCTCTCTCAAGGGACCATCCCTCAAGGAGCCAACACAGGGAACAGCCAGCATGGAGAACAACTGAGGCACATTCAGTGACTGGCATTATAAAATAGGAAAGAGGTTCTGCTTACCCTAGAGGAACATAGCAGTGTTTGATACTCTAAATGGGAGATTCCTTGTATGTGACTTGTCTTCTCATTTGATCCCCACTGAATCAATATTATTTGGGTAACTGTACTTGTAATCTTATTGATTGGTCATGGTTTTGCTCTGCCTTGTGCCCACCTTATAATTTTCCATTGGGTCCTATAGTTTTGTCCAACCTTAAACCTGACTCACCTTGCAGCTTTGCTCCCAGGGCAACCCAATTTCTGGTCCCCCTCTGTGTCTTTTCCAACAATCAATAGAATACAGTCTCAAGAAAATAAATATGAACACATTTGGGAGAGAACCTTACCAAAGTAGTAACATAACACCTCTTACATAGTTCTGAAGGCAATTTGCAAGGATCTTTTAACTGCCATAATTTTTACTCAATGACTTCCAGCTTTACATTTTTAAATATTAATAAATCATAGAAAGAATATGATTAGTGAAGAATGTAGAAATCACTTCATATGACTATCTTCACTTGCATTATAAATGGAGAAATGAGTTTACATAATTTTCAGAACAACATAAAGCTACATAGAGCTGGGTGCTGCTGGGAGGTTTCCTTGATGACTTTTCAGCACTCAAACTACTGGACTGAGGGCCAGCCAGTGTCATGGGGCTTAGAAGGCAGAAATCACACTTGTGATGATCCTGCCTCACTACTTCAGGATTTGATATGTTACATGTTACAAAACATCTGAGAGTTTTACTTTTTAAAAAACTCAATCTACATCAGGAATTGGCACTTGGAAGCCAAACCTAGAAAATAAAGTTTTATTAATACACAGCTATATCTGTTCTCTTATACATTGCCCATGACTGCATCTGCACTGTGTTTACAAAGTCTGCTTATAGAGCCAGAAATATTTATAAAATTATTTTTACCAGATAAAGCTTGTTGAACTCTCATTCTAATAAGCACTGCCACTTTAAAAAATATATAAATATAAATAAATATGTACTGCTAAAATAACTATTTCAGGCTGAGAATCCTCAAACCAGACATCTATGCTGACACCAAACATAACTTTAAACTTCATTTTGTGACATGATGCCATCAGTAGAAAATTACACACTACGTGGGATGAGTTGCAGTTAAGCACAAGTGTGTTGACAGTCCTGAATAAGGTTACTTCCAGGCCATTTTGGGCTTAGACTCAGATTCAACCTTCAAAGTCCTATTTTTACATTCAAGTATCCCAAAATCTAAGGAAATCTGACATCCAAATCGCTTGTGTTCCAAATCATTTTGGATGAGGGATACTCAACCTGCAATGACTATAACTTTGATTTACTCTGGCACAAATACAGTAATTAAATGGATGCTGTGAATGCTCACAAGTCTTCATCCTTATTGCATATAAGTTTTTGGACAGTGTACACACTCCTGCTGACTATCTGACACATTCCATTTTTGATAGCAAGAAGAGGAGTAATTTTAGCTAATTAACTTTTTAAATGAAACCTAAATTAACTTTTTATGGCCAGCAATAACTGCAAGATTTTTTCAAGATAATTAAAATACAGCACTCCTAATAAGTATCTATCACAGCTTTCTTTATAGTATAGTTGTAGTTTCCTATGTAGTTTCAAATTGTCCTTTGTCCATTCATGAATATTGTATATTTCTCCAAAATATAGAGATGATTTTAAAATTTATTTTATGAATATCAGAATAATCAAATTTTTCAAATATAAAATGTTTTAAAAACCAGTATTTGGGCAGTTATAGTAAATTTTTAAAAGTGTTAAGAATGTGCCCCAGAATTTCTCCTAAAGAAGAAAATTCTCAAAGATATTCTGGAGAGATGCAGGGAATAAGGTAAAGCATAAACTAACGGTGAAACTGATATTTCAGAGATTAAAAATTTTAGTATCATAATGTGATTAACTCATAAGGAATACATTCTTGGTACACAGAGACTCTGTTCTGCCTTTATTCTATACTACCTTATTAGAGCGGTGAGATAGGCTGGGTATATACTGCAGTAACCAAAACCCTCAGATCTCAGTGGCTTCAAAGAAAACTTATTTTGTTCTCATACTACATGTTCTCAGGAGACTCTCATAGAAATAATTCCACGACCCCAGCTTTAAAGATACTGGCATCTTGAGAATGCTGCCTATTGTGCCAGGTGGAAAAGGCACTGGGGAGGTTGAATATTCACAACAAAAGGCTTTAACTTGAAGTAGCTTTTCATAATTCATTGGCCAGAATGAGCCACTTGACCTCCAACATCTACAAGAGAGCAGAAGCTGCCGTTCTATTATGTGCCTTTCATATGAGGCAGAAAGCTGGAAATGTTTGTTAACAACTTATTGAATGTTCAAGGTAATGATTAAAGAGACTTATTTTGGACCAGACTCATTATTTCATGTCTGTGCTTTATTTTCCTCATCTGCTGAACAGCAATACTGACTGTCATGGAGTTATGGGGAACAAATGACTAAATAGTTGAGAAGTGTTTAGACTAATACTTCAAATAATAGTGTGACTGTTATTTCATCCTAATTTTTGTACTTGGGCAAAAAGCAGAAATGAAGACAAAAGCTGAAGAAGACATCAGAAGTGACAACTAGATCCATCAGTGGAGCCTATGACAGCAGCAGTGAGAAGGCCCACGATCACAGGAAAGAGAAAAGATACTGGATTTTTATTCTACATAGCACTGATTTAAGAGCAGGGAACAAGCCATTAGCTGTCATGATATATTTTATAAGCACCCAGAAGACCAGAGAAATAGACTACTTACATGACAATAGGTTTTATGACATGATTGTCAGAGGATCGATTTAGGTCATGGCCGTAGAACATGCATATGGTGAGGAGAGGATATAGGGTGGGATTTGTGTATATATTTAAATAATGAAATTTATTTATAAGGCTTACACCAGAGTAAATACGAGAGCCAAAGACACTAGGAAGGACTAAAGCAAGAATCAAAAGGAAGCGTGGGAAGTAAAGGGAAAGCAAACCATGAATCAGAGTCCAAGAATGCAGTCAGAGAGTGTCTCTCCCTTCAGAAACACAGCCGAGGCAGAATAAGCACACAAGTTTGTTCTGATCAGAATCCCTCTTTCCTTGGCATTGGCACCAGCGTGTTTGCTCTGACCCCATGACCATCCATGAATACCTGTGTATATTCTGCTCTGTCACCCGTGGGGAGGATGCCAAGAGCTGACTGTTTAATGAGGAGGATGGAAGGTATTCATCCAAATAGAATATAACAAAGTTCTGTTCTTCACACACATGCACAATTTATGTAAGGAATGCCAAGGAGGATGTAATAAATAATGGAATATCACGTGGGGTCATGATAATGGTTAAGACTGGCCATTTGAAGATAAGCAGGGGAGAAATGTTTTTCAGAAGCTTGTCTTTTTTCTCCCCATGAGTAATAGTTCATCGCATGCCATAATTTGTCTTTAATTATAAGCTCTCTCTTAGTATTCCAAAATATTTGTTTCTATTTTTAAATGATGATTTGATTTTCATTTTATTTCTGTAGCCCTCATATGTGAGCTCCATAATTCACACTTCAATAGTTACAAATTCAAAAGATTACAGAACTGAGCCAGGCATAGTGGCTCATGCCTGTAATCCCAGCACTCAGGAGGCAGAGGCAGGAGGATTTCTATGAGTTTGAAGCTTGCCTGGGCTACATAAGTGAGCTTAGGGCCAGCCTGAACTACAAAGTGAGACTCTGTCTTAAAAAAAAAAAAAAAAAAAAAAAAAAAAAAAAAAAAAAAAAAAATCACAGAACTGAACAGGAATTTCAGCCTCAATTTTTGCTTTCAAAATGAAGCATCTAGTGACCAAATAACTTATCCATAGTTACAAAATGGGAACTTGGGACTGGAATTTATGTTTTAATAATGAATGTAATAGTGAATGTATATGTTTTAGAAGGCAAGATAATCAAGGAAACTATGGGGTTTTTTTTGAGTGTTCTGTTTTAGAAATAAAGCAAATGATGTCTCAAAGAATTGTCAATGATATAAATAACAGTAAACACAATTCACAAAATCCTGAAATATATATTCAAGAGGTTGCCCCTTTTAGCTTGTTTAGGACAAATAGAAAAAGATAATTTTATGTATATGGGGGGGGTGGTAGGGTGGGTAGGGTTACGGGAAAAAATGAGAATTAAGTTGTGTCTTATACTGGTACAAATCCCCATTATGGAGTACAATCATGATGTGTATATTTAATGTACCAATAAAGATAATAATAAAAAATAGAAAAAGATCTACCCATAGAGTCCAGATTACATTATGTGTTTTAGGACAAATAGAAAAAGATCTACCCATAGAGTCCAGATTACATTATGGGGTTTTTTTGTTTGTTTGTTTTTTGGTTTTTTTTTTTTTTTGAGACAGGGTCTCACTTTGTAGTTCAGGCTGACCCTAAGCTCAGCCTCAAACTCACATCACAGCAATCCTCCTGCCTCTGCCTCCCGAGTGCTGGGATTACAGGGATGAGCCACCATGCCCGGCACTGTGATATGTGGTACGGGTTGCTGTTAGGCGTGAGTCTCCATGCCTAGTATGGTATGTGGTTACCGGGAATCGAACCCTGGTACTTGTGCTTGCAAGACAGGCACTAGAACCACTGAGCTAACTCCTCGGCCCACAGATTACATTATGAAACTCACTGGCCAACAAGAATTGGGAGAAATTATAAACATCAACAGATTTTTAAGTAGCTTATATAAATTAATGACAGCCCAGTCACACAGCAGAAGAGTAAAAATAGCATGCATGGGTCATGTTATGAATGTTTGAAGTTGACATCAAAGGGGCCCTTGCTTTGCTGATTCTGCCAAAGATGGAGGTGGCACATAGCCATGCCACTCCCTTGCAGTTCTTGTTTCCATTTGTAAAAACCTTCAAACACTGTGTTTTGCATTTACATAAAAATTTTTAAGGTCACTGTGTTGTCAATACTATAGTAAACCAAGTCTTATTAAACAAGACAGTTCTATTTCAAATTTCTTATGCCCAGACAGAGCATAAGAGACATTTTTCACATTTTAACTTCATATGAACACCCAAGTCTCTGAGATCTCATGAGAAAGTTTTCATAAGGATTTATCCACAGTTTCTTCATGGGTTTGCTCAGATACAAAGCAGGAAGCCTTCCAGACATCATGAACCTATGAATTTTTTGTGGTTTGTCCACCAACATATATAAACACTGGTATAATAATTCAAAAATCTCTACCACTGTATTATAATATGTCTTAATATTATTTTTGCATCTATAACATATCCATTCCTAACATGCTGTGGAATGTGAACCAAAGTGTATATTCCTTAGGAAAAGGAAGATTGTGTTAGCTCAGAAATATCTGAAGATTTCTGTCTTTTCATATAATTCATTAAAAAGTGATTATGACAAGCCAGCCTAACTGACCTTCAGAAAGTCTTCTGATGGAAATGAATTAACTTTTGCCTTTCACTTGATCTCAGCTGATTTCTTCCCTATGAAATATGAGAACATTCATATCTGACAATAGTTTCAGCTAACTCATTTGCTCCAATGTTTAGCAATTGTTTTGTAGAAAAATAATCTACACCGTATTTACTATCTTTTTTTAAGTCAATGTGACAGAGACAAATGCAAATTTTACATTATTATTTTTCATGTGTTATCCCATACTGGAAGTATTTTAAAATATAAACTTTACAGTTATGAGAAGGAGAGTAGTGGTTGTGCTTTAAAATTGACTGGAAATAGGACTTTTATACTATCTTAATGGTTTAGCATTAAGCCAGGAAATAAATTCTTTTGCTAATGTGTTAGGTGAGCAAAAAATACATTTCTCATGAGGATGGGGGTACACAAAAAAGGGACAGTAGAATCTGACTTCTGAAATAAAGGATCTGAAACTCATCACTTTTTAAAGACCTGAGATATACACACTATTGTCATAATATGGCAGAAATTAGAATAATCTACAGGTGAACTGTGGCAAATATCTGTAGTGTCCAACATTTACCTTTGTCTTCAGCAGAATATTCCGTAGTTCCTTTCATTTACCTGTCACTAGGTAAGTATTTTCTCATAAACTTTATTACTTCTGTCTAGCACATTTTCCCTAATATTCCTTAACTTTGAAATTGTAAATGTTACATTAGTAATTATTTCAGTGATAATCTGAAACTTATTTCTCTCTTCTGGCCAGTTCTACCAAGGTCAGAAAGGATCTTGTAATCATTAATTCTACCTAGTTGGGCCTACATAAATGCTTAGGATTAAAGCCTTGGACGTAGAAAAAACAAAGTTCTGAAATAGAACAAGGCATTTTTAAAAAGGGAGTCAGGGTGAGGAAGTCAACAATTAGTGAAGAAAAGTGGATTTTGTAATTTTAAAACATTCCCTGCTCTTTCTTGAAATAATGATTTATATTATTTGAGTCCACAGGGAGTAATTGGATATGCATGATGCAATGCAGGAATTTTAGGAATTTTGCCTAAAGGTTATTAACAATTAGTACCACAAGGGGAAAAAACCATAAAGTTAGAATAATAGCCTTTTCTCACAGGATGACTAAAACTGAATCTGTAATCTAGCTATAATAAAATATATTATGTTTATATTAGAACCCTACATGTTAAGAAGAGAATTTCAGGGCTGGTACCTTCATGGTAGAGTCCTTGTCTAGTACATCCAAGCCTTTGGATTTTAGCACTAGTTCTACAAAAATGAAAGGAAAATCAACAAGCTAGAGTATGTCTAACTGGTGGCCATAAATAAGTGAAGTCTGAAAAATAAATTGCATAAGGAAAAATAGAAAGGATCTACTTTGTTTCCTTTTGAAAAGTGAAAACTAAGGAAAATTATCAAAATTTCTTTGAATAAATTCCTTGACTGGTATAGAGAATGTTTCAGTAGACACTTTCAGTGGAGCTACTAATCATAACATTAGGACAGGGGATAAAAGACAGATGTGGAGTCAAAGAGGGTATCTAGAGATCACTTTCTCAAGTATTCCTTGCTCCATGTTGGATGGTAGTGTTAAAATAGCCCTTTCTAGTGCCAAGTTTCAGAGTTCGTTTCAGGTTGTAACTTGGTACAGTGTGTTGATGTGCTTTGTCTCCTTCAGTTCTCAGGTTGAAACATGTCTCTAGTGTAACAGTTTTGAGAGGTAGGAGAACCTTTAAGAAGTAACAGAATTAATACCTTTCTCTTAGAGCAGATTGCTTCTCCTTGGTGTGAGTTACCTCAAGAACTAGTTGTTACACAGTGAGTCCTCCCCTCATGTTTTGTCCTTTCTCTATGTAAGTGCTTGCCCTTCTGATTTTGCACCAAGTTATGACACATCCAGACCCTTTCCCACTGCAGTTTATTGATCTTGGATTTCTAGTGTTTAGACTTTGGGCTGTTGATGTAGATCAGTGGTAGAGCAAATAATTAGCATGTTTGAAGCCCTGGATTTCAGGGTTTAGTCCCCAGCACCAAGGTCGAGGAGAGCCTACTGTTCAGCTTCTAGAACTGTGAGCTAAGTGAGTATCTTTCCTTTATAAATCACCAAGTCCCAGATATTCCAGTATAGCAAGAGGAAATAGAATAAGATGTTTAGACAACTGATCACTAGTTCAGTTGTCACTAGTTCCAGAATATCCCAGGATGCTTGCGATGTCTTATCCATAAAACAACTTGTTGCACTTCTTGAGCAATTATTATGCCACTACTTTGTCCTCTGTTTGCTAAAGTGAAGACCTCAAATTCCTTGGTACTTTTCTTACTTTAGTATTCTGCATCTCATACCATTTATTGAGAAGGCTGGTGGATACTCTTCAGTGTGTAGTGTCTTCAACTGATATCTGAAGTAAATGTACTTGATGAGATTCAATCAGCAAGATTACTATACAGAATTTAAAATTTTCCTTTTTAAAGAAAAATGTATTAGAAAAATGTTATGGTCTTCATCTAAAATATCTATTGAAAGACTCCATGTATTAGGAAATGGGGCTGGACCAGCAGAGGTAGGTTACTGTTGGTGTGACCAGGAAGGGTGTGTCCTTACCCCAGTTCCTCCTTTCCCTCTGTGCTTTCAGGCTGCCTAAGGGCGGCTTTCCTCTACCAGGCCATTTCTGCCCTGGAGCTCACCCCACTGCAAACTGAATCCTCTGACAAATGTGAGCCAAAATAACCTCACCTCCTTTCACTTACAGGTATTGGATATTTTCTCCCAGAAATGGAAAATCCAAGCACAAATCAATATCTAATGAAAACTTTTTGGTTTCTAATAAGATATGTAGTATAATATATATGATATTATATCATATTCCATTGTACTCTCACATTCAGAGGTGTAGGGGAATAGAGATCAGGTGGGATGAAATACAGACCTGAGGAGACATGGCACAGAGGACTCTGGGATGCTCACTGAAAGAGAGAGAGAACTGCTCTGTCTGGAATGGGGAGAAGGGTAAAGGAAAGCATTCACAGAAATAATGAGTAAGAAAGAAGTCATGATTGGTAAGGGTGATATGAAGTTAGAAATAGAAATACCCTAGTACTTAGATTTGTACTGTGACATTTCAAGTACAACTTCTGCTAACCCAACCTAAATGCCGTTGGCTTTTTCAAAAGAAATTTCCAGGGCTCAAATTACTCAAATTTCCATGAGTAATAATTTTTCAGGTTAATTTTTGATAAGATACTAGGAAGGGCTAAGAGCATCTATAGGTTCTGGAGTGATTTCCTAAGTAACCAATTTCTTTTATTGTGAAGAAGAGAAATTCATGCGGTCCAGTGGGAGAAATATTTTTACATAGATATAACTTCTTGTATATTTTAAATTATATTATCTTAGGGGCAATAGTCAGTTCCAAGAGCGAAAGTCTTAAAGTGTGTATCTGATCTGACTATCCGAATTTTTGCTGAGTTGTGATATAAAAGAATTTTAGAGTGGCTTTCTGCAGCTGCCTCCATTCACATTTCTATTTTCAAAGCCAGGAACAGTGAAGTCTATTAAATAATACAAGTGAGTATGTCTGGATAAATATATGTTTGGTTTTCAGTTAACCAGTGAGTCTGAATTTCTAGAGAATACTGAAGAGGCAGCACGAGGCAGTGTAATTTCCTTAATAGGGACCATAACCCCAAAGTGGCTGCTACTGATTTTTTTAATGTCACACGATTTTTTTTCCTCCCCCATAATTCTATGCTCATAACTTCTAGGGAAACTTAAAACATTATTCAATAGAACAACTTCCTGGAAAACCTTTTCAAAGGGGTCACAGATTCTGACCTTGCTCTGGTGTCCTCCATCTGCCAACCTATTGTTTTATTACCTCTGAAAGCTTGAAGGCCAAGAGATAGTCACAGAATTAGAGTTTATAGAGAATTCAGTTCATGGAAATGCAAGTATCTGCCTATTTTCAAGACGGGAAACTGCTACTTCCAAGTCTTAGTAACTTTATGTATCTATCACTTCTGTTTTTATCACTGGACCCTTCACCTGACCTCCCCAAACCTATAAAGATTATGCATTGTTAACTCTTTAAAAATGACCACTGAAATCAAGCTTTTCTTATGTCCAAATAGAAACTCTGGCCTAAAATGCCTACATGATTTTTGCAGGGCCACATGGTAAATGGCAGAGTCAACATTACATATAAAGGATATCCAGGCAAATATTTTTGAAAATCAGCAGCAGTGTCGCACAGTTACCAGATAACCATAATATAGCCTATGATTGTACTAGTGTGTCACTAAATACCAGCCCCTACTGGATCAGCATGTACATATCAGTAATATTTGAAGGGATGAAGACAAAAAAGTGTCCCTTAACACTAGGTTATGTGAAGAAGCAAAGAAAATTATTTACTTTTAGCTGCTGGATCTACTCTTTCACCTTCTCACTTTTTTCTCTTGTCTTTGTTGCCATTACTCTTTGGAAAGCTAGTCCTCCATTTGATGGTGGGTGGTGGGTATCTTTGCTATTCATGCTAATCTATGATGTCAAGTGGATGTTCTCCAGTCTTGCCAAAGTTCTCAGGCCTCCTCCCTTTCCAGCCTTCTAGGCTAAATCCTGACTTTGTAAAAGTAACATCATACATATGTCTATAATTGTTTTTTAGCTTACATTACACAAGGAAAAATATATATATAACCCAGCCTCCAAAGATATATAATCAATCAATCTATCTATCTATCTATCTATCTATGGCTTTGGTTTTTATATGAATTTTTTCAACACCTATGATAGCTCTTAATCATTTTCAAAATGACATTCTTTTCATACGGCTGTGTGCAGTTTGAGATCACAATTGATAGATAAATGGAATAAGATGATAGAATAGAAACATATTTGACTACTATTATTATATAATTATGTATATATAATCAATTAGATGTGTCAATTTTATATATTAATATAATTCTATAAGGCTTCCTTAATATTGGATACTTTATTGTGATATAGATAGATTTGTTCAGACATTAAAGCTTTATGACTGAATTTCAAATGATATAGGAAGGCAAGGAAATAAGCATTCTTACTCTCCTTGTGTACCACAAGCAATATTTACATCTTCCTTAAATATCATAATCTTTAACTTATTAACTTTATCTTGAAATTAGGGACTCTATCTAGCAACTACATGCCACTGACACATACCACTTGCTGTTACTATGCTTGCTTGATTTCATTTTCTTGCACAGATGTAGAAATAAAAGTGGGTCCATCCCAAATAAGCACAGGAGTCTTCACTCATTTCCCTTTTTTAGACTATCATTGTTCCCTTTGGTGCAGAAGTCTCTTGAGTCACATGTACTGTATGTACCACATTACTTCAGAGCAAGATGGGTGAAGCACATTTCCTATTATCTCTGTGCTTTCAAGATGAGTAAAGACTCACCACTGAAGCTTTTCATGTTTTGTGCTAATACTATGAGACACATGAGGAGTCTAGAGACTCCTGGTCTTACAGGACAGAGAGGCTAAGGATACAAGACCTGGCCTCAAAAGATAAGTGGACAACTTAGTGTTGAGGTGCACATGGTCAGAACTGGTGTAGAGCTCATGGAAGGTAGGACAGAGTCAGAGTTATAAGTTGGAGTATTATTCTAAAACATAGCAGCAGATCAGGGCAGCCCTGGGGTCTAAGTGAGAGATCTCTAATGTGGGAAAATATGACCACTGTGGAAGCACAAAGTAAAAGCTATTTCATGTGGAGAAAAAGGTAATTTTCTCTCAGGCAGAATTTTAGATCTGGTGAAAATCTGGGATTATTGTCATGGAGCTCACTGTACTGTAATTCCTGGGTGTCTAGGATAAGGCAAGGCCTGAGCATCAGATGAACAAAGATGCTCATAAAGCAACCTGGGGAAGGTGTCTGTTCATGAACCCAGCCACACAGTGCCAACATCAGTTTATCCTTCAACGATCATTTGCATTTACAAATTTTTCTTCTACCTCATCTTCAATAAAGGAGCCAAACATGCTCAGTGGAGGAAAGACAACCTCTTTAACAAATGGTGCTGGAAAAACTGTGTTTCAACCTGCCAGAGACTAAAGTTAGATCTATCTTTTTAACCATGCACTAAACTAAAATCAAAGTAGATTAGAAACCTAAATATTAAAACAGAAACATTAGATCTGCCTCAAAACAGGTTAGGTAGAACTCTTGGAGATAACAGCTTAGGGAAAGACTTTATGAACAAATGAACAAAACCTCTGCAGCATGAGAACTGGCAGAAAGAATAACAACTGGGATCTCATCTTATTAAAAAAAGCTTTTGCACAGTAAGAGAAACCCCTAGCAGAGAAAAAAAAAAAAAACTGACAATATGGAAAAAAATTTTTGCCAGATGTTTCTCAAACAGAAGACTACTATCTAGGGTATATAGAGAGCTTTAAAAAATCACTCCTCCCCAAAATTTAAAGGCCCAAGTCAAAAATGGGCATCTAGAATGAATAGACACCTTTCAGGGGAAGAAGTAAAAGCAGCCAAGAAACATTTTAAAAAATGCTCAATATCACTGATCATTCAAGAGATGCACATGAAAACAACACTGAGTTTCCACCTCACTCACAAAGAATGGCTGCTCTCTTGAAATCAACCAGCAACAAATGCTGGTGAGGCTGAGGGGAGAAAGGAATATTTCTCCACTGTTGGGGGTGGAATGTAGACTGGTGCAACCACTGTGGAGATTCCTCAAAAAATGAGGATTTGAAGTCCCATTGACTCTGCTATTCCCCTGGTAGGTATATACAGAAAGAAATGAAAGATTCATAGCAGCTCAGTTTGTGATAGCTAAATTTTGGGAACAACCCAAAAACTCATCAAATGGTGACTGGATAAAAAAGATGGAGTATTACTCTGCAAACGATAAATTTGAGTCATTTCTACTCAAATGGATATACCTTCAGGATATATTCATACATGACATAAATAGGTCACAGATGTGTAAATACCACATCTTTTCTCTGGTATGAGAAACTGAAGGTATAAATGAGTTCTAAAATGAATGATAGATATTATGAAATGGTAAGAAAATATTCAAAGGGAAAAGGGGTTTAGGGATAAGTAAAGAAGGGAAAGAACAAATTTAATGTAAAAAAAGGAAATAAAACTTATGTATATATGGGCAAGGGGTCATAGGGTGGGCAAGGGAATGGGAAAAATGAGAATTAAGTTATGTCATATACTGGCGCAAATTCTCAATGTCGATTATGTCCATAATGTATATATATAAAATATACCAATAAAATAAATTAAAATTTTTTTTCCTAGTCCTGAAATGTTTGGACTCTT
>PVIR01001304.1:0-47377 GCA_004026965.1 Petromus typicus | reverse complement strand
ATAAATCACACTAGGTTCCTGGCACTCATATTAAGATAAGCATGGATCTAAAAATAGCAAGTGAGTATTAAGTAAATGTCCTCATATTATATAACGGTAAATTTCTCTGAGTGTATCCCAAATCCCATTGGTTTGGGAGCTGTTAGTACTTTTGGAGTGATTCTTGAAAAACATAAACATGTTTAAAATAGAAGCACAAGTTTGAAATCATCTTTTTACAAAATTATAGACTGTGGAAACAGAAAGAGGAAGGGAAGGAGGTACACAGGCAGAAAGTGAAGTAAAAAGGATCTAGACATTATATGTATGTATATTTCAGCTCCTCATGATGAACATATTTGCTATGTACTGTAAACATATACTAATAAAAATGAATAAATAGAATGTCTTTTAAAAACAAGATTTCTATGAGCACAATGAATCAATCTTTAAAGTGTAGATATTTCCCTAGCTACATTAGGTAGCATTTTATATTTCTATGAGTTAACCTAGTGACTCTATCTATAGTGGAGTTTGATTAACTATAAAAATTTATAACCTCAATGTCTTATCATCCTCTACAGTTAAATACTAAAATTTTAAGGCAAATTCAAGTTTAATTTATTCAATAACTGCTTCTTCACTGGCCCATACTCCACCAACTCTGTTCTTCTCAAGTATTGGATCAAAATGCTTACTTCTCTGGGAAGCTTTCTTAGAACACTGGAGTATTATAAAATACAATTTTAAAATTCTGTTCTCCACTAACCCTGGTAGTATAGTCCTGGTAAGTATATATACATTTTTCTTGCACACAAAAATTGGAGTGAAGGAGAAGAGATAAAACCCACAGAGTTGTCAGCAGCCTATTTTACACATTTGTGAGGTTAAATATAACATAATTATATGTTTTTGATGATTTAATGTGGCCCTTTAGAGAAAGAAATGTGGACATGTTTGATGTGAATTAGAAAACCATGGGTATAAACTAGAAGATTTTCATCCTGATCTTTGTGGTGGTGTCTTTTTGTCCCAAAGACTTGGCTTGCAATGCTAGGCATCCCTAAAACACAAGCATATCAAATACAAGTAACTTTACTTATAACTACAACACTGATTGCAAGGTGCAAAGTCATACATGAACTCGGGTGATTTCTGTTTTAAGTAATTCAGATGTCTTTCTGGGTCTAGTTCTACAAGGCCCTTCTACTGCAAAACAAAAGTCACTCAAAAGACTGTGTTGCTACTTCATTCAGAGCTTCCAAGTCATAAGCAGAAGCTTTAAGACGCCTGTGTTCCTTTCTAGCAGTGTCAGCTGTCTATGGGACATTGGTATACAGTTCAGCCCATGGCCCTCCCTACTGCAGTCCAGCGATGACAAAAATCACTGAAGCATGTGCCAATACTCAATTTCCAGAGCCCTGATTTACTCCTCTTTGTCCTGGGCAAAGGGCATGGCTTTGAGGCCAGACTTATCCTGGCAGGGGTCTGGGACTGTCTGCATTTCTGAAATAACCCCTGGTGGGTAATTGGGGAATGACATTGATGGTTTCCAAGGTGGCCCTGGGGCTTGCAAACTCTCCAGAACACAGCTATGATTTAGAAATTCAGCCCAAGGTTGAGAGGAGGGGTAGATAATGTAAAACTTGCCAGCCCTGATCTCTTTGCACCTCTGTGGAGGGAGACAGGGATACAGAGTGGGAAACTAGTGCCCTTCCTGAGTTGGCATAGCGTGATGTTTTGCCTTCCGAGCTTTGATTGCGATCAGAGCACTGAGCTCTTTCTTTGTCTGCTACACATTCTAAACCCCAGAGATTGCCTCTTTCTCTTGAAGGGATTTAAACAAATCATAGTTCTGATTTTATTCAGTGTCCACCATTAAGAATTCATGCAGAGCAATTTTACTTGTTGCCAATTAAAATCTCCCAGTGGAGGTCTATGATTACAGCAAAGACAACCTGTTTAATCCTCAGCATCTCCTCAGTCTACATAAATTAACCCCGTGAGGACAGAGGCATGCTAATTTTTCAGAAGCCTGGATAACACAGTTCTAGGATCCAAGATGCACAGAAGGGAAATCTAGTGACTGGGATATTGGGATTCTAATGCTACTCAGCAGATACCACTCTTTGTTTCTTATCTGTTTTAAAACTACAAAAAATGTTCAAATGAACATTAGCAAGGTACTTTTTCTTCTGTGTCCACAGAATGTAAACTGGTACGTGTGCATGGAAAATGATATTCTTTCTACATGTGTATGCAAGAGAACTCTTCCCTGGAAGGAACTTTAGAGGTGTGGATGCCAATAACCTTTACCAAGAAATGAGGAAATATGTAAAGATTGCATAGAATAGGGATGAATCCTGAGAACATCATTTTACTTTTAATCTTCATTATACTTAGATAAGCAATATTCGAATCATAAAGAGAATGGAAGCAGTTTTTACTAATTTTAATTTTTTTGGCATAAGAATTATATGCAAGCCAGAAAACAAAGGCGAAATTCTATTTTTTAAAAAAGTATTAGATATACTGAAATTGTATTGTTAAAAGGGGATGAGTTCTTTTTCCAACAAAGTAAATACACATTTTCAGTTAAGTGTTTTATTTCTCCTAGTGATGTAGCACACCGGCATCTCTCCCCCTGGGGAAGGAGTAGTGAAGTACTTTACTAAGGCAAACAGTTCATAATCAATAATTTACAGATTCTTGGAATTTGGTATGAAGATCGAAGCTCCCCCTGAAGAAGGGGGTAGAAAATGAAGAACTGGTTGTTAATATACTGCTGATCACCTCTTACCAGCAATGCAAACTCCAAGCTCCAACTCACCAACACAATGTTAGCAGAGTGGGAGGGGGGAGAGAGGAAGGCAAAGTCTTGTATGTTGTATACTTGGATGTTACCTACATAGATCATCATTTCCCAAGGTATGTTGTATTCAGAATCTTAGTTCTAGTAGATGCTCTAAGGTAAATAGGATTTAGCAATATTTTTAGAAAGGCAAAATTGTATTGTATATCCCATATTTATGTATCTATAGCATATATTACCAACAGTGATGACCCTGAGAAGTTCACAAATTAAAAAATTTAAAACCAGCCAAATTTTACCTAGTACTTGTCAAATTTTGTTGGCTATCTAATGCTTTTATCTTAAAATATATATAACTTAGTGATCCAAGAATTAGTATTTCCATAACTGCTTGAATAAATGATTTACTTAGAGCCTTATTTCTATAAAGAAAGGAGATGATTTTTTCCTCTAGGGAACACTTGGAAAATGTATAGAGACATTTTTAGTTTCACAAGTAGGACAAGTTATTGGCAAGTGGTTGGAAAATACAAATAAAATTCATGAATATTTAAGACATTGAAATGAGTTTTTGTTGCCACAGGTAAAATTATGTATAAAAAAGTAGGCAGCAGCATTATACCACAGTAAAGGAAAGATCGGACTGAAGGTCCAGTCTTGACCTGATTGGTCCAAACTAACAGTTGAATACCAACATTTAAATTTTGTGGAATGATACAACTACATAAAACAAATATATTAAGAAATCTTGACTAATCAGTGAGAAGTAACTAATAATGAAAGTGCCTAAGAGCTTTCCAGTCCAGATAGTGTCAATATATTTATTGTAGCTAAATCAGAAATACTAAAGATGATATAAAAATTATAAAGTTCAAAGTCTTTCCCTTTTAATACTACTTTCCCATATCAGAATAAAGGTGCAGGAAATTATGGTTCTGTTTCAGTACTAGCTACTATACATACTGTGATGTACATTTCTATTTTCTTCTAAATCAAACAGGGAGATAAAAGCAAACTTAATATGTTCCTATAAGTCTGGGTGGGTTTACACTAAGTTTTGATTTTGATTCCATCCTTTTCTTAAAATAGATTTACAGAAGTGTACCTCTTTAGAAAGAATTTTTTGGTGTTAAAGAAAGTTGAACTAAATGCTCCCTGTTGGACAGCTATATTTGAACTCTACAAATTCCTTTGCAATTTGAAATCTCAGAGATAGATGGTATGTCTATTTCTGCAGAATGCTAAACAGGACCCCAAAATAACTAGTTATCTTGGGTGTGATTATAGTATATTTTTATGTCATAGCAGATGGTTATGCTATAAGAAACAACTAAAACCTAAAGACTAGTAGCCCCCTCCATGAAAATAATGAAACTCTTTGTAATCCTCCTACCCAATTCTTTCATCATTTATTCAACTTTTTATCATCTGGTAAGTGACCATAAGAACATGCTTCTGACCCTAAGAACATGCTTCAATCAATTCTTGATGGAGGTAACCATAAAATGTTTCTGATTTGTTATAATTGCAGGAACTAAATACATTCGCAACTCATTTCTCTCTTTTTTTTCACATCACAGCAATCCTCCTGCCTCTGCCTCCTGAGTGCTGGGATTACAGGCATAAGCCACCACGCCCAGCACTGTGGTATGTGGTTCATAAACTACTGGGCGTGAGTCTCCACACCCAGTATTGTAAGTGGTTACTAGGGGATCGAACGCCTGCCATTGTGCTTGCAAGACAGGTACCAAAATCACTGAGCTAAATCCCTGGCCCTACAACTCATTTCTTAAGTTATGTTAGTCCAAGTAGAAATGGAAGTTCATCGGATAATAGCAGCAGTAGTGACAAATTGCCCACTCCACGATAAATTGCACCAACCACAAATCAAAAACCCAATAAAGTCAGAAAAGTTTGTACTGACTTATGGAAACATTTGTTCAACTTTAGGCTATATAGATGTGGTTGTGTACAAAGCACGTTATTCCCCTGATCCTCCACAAATCATAGATTTTTACCCTGTTATGAATAAAATATTTATAAAACTTAACCGAAAGAATTTCCCACACTGCTCACTGTCACTCACATATTTTTTCACTAAAAACAATCTGGCTACAGTTACAGTTATGACATAGTTATAACTCTCACAAGTCCTGTCGCTTTAAGTCAGTCAAGTCAGGATCTGTTTGCAAAAATATAATCAAATGTAATTTCATGATTCAATAAATTGTATATAAATCTACTATTATTGGTTTTCATTTTCTTTTCGATACCACTCATTTCCATTTTCTCACTGGTAGTTACTCTGACATTCAAATGCCATTATTGCCCTCTGTTGTTATTCAAATGGAGCTGTTTTATTAGATCTTCTAACATTATATGTAAGGCTTTGCTTCCATAACAATAATAATTCCATTTCTAAAGGAAAATAGAAGTGATTGTGCAAAAAATTCTGAGCTTTTACTTTATGTTAAGTCCAGTCTCTGCCTGAAATTGAATTTTAATTTAATCTTATCTAAGGAGACCAAAAGGTTTTCATTAGCTACCTGAAAAAAGTAGAAAAATCACCTTTTCCACACAAGTTTCTAGTAGTTCAAAGAGCCGACGATACCTCCACTTCATCACAATGATGTGTTTAAGATACACTTACTAACCAAATTAAACTCTTAATTTCTTTCATCAAATGAAAGTCATTGAATATTTTTGTGTTTTTTTCTCTAGATAGGCTAAATACTCTATGTGCTAGTTGAATTTACATTTCAGTTAGTTATCATTTTAAAAATATGCTTACTAATATATTTATTGAAAATGTAATTAAAAAGGCACACAATCATAAATGCATACTTGGAGGTTTTATTAATACACTAGTTAAAGATACTTTCAGAAACTAAATTATCACTCTCAAAAACAAATCTAGCAAATATTCTATCAATATACATAAAAATAATCTGGGTCTGCTAGCTGCAAATTTTAAAACTGAATGTTTGCCAGGTGTGGTGATTCACACATGTAATCCCAGCACTTGAGAGGCAGAGTCAGGAGCATTTCTGTGAGTTCAAGGCTAGCTTGGTCTACAAAGTGAGTTTGGGGCCAGCCTGAACTTCAAAGCAACATCCTATCTCAAAAAACTAAAACAAAACAAAACAAAAACCCTGAATTTTGCTGTATTCTGCCAACAGCTTTTCTATATATAGAAACAAAGCATTTTCTACTACTAGCACAAACTATCTGTGCTGTGACAGAACAATTATATGAGCAAAATAAGTTAGACCATGTCACTTAAAAACTGTAGCTCCTCAGGAAAGATGGATTTTGAAGTCATAATAGTGAATTTAGTTTAAAAACAGAATCTGTTACAATGTGCATGAAGATGGGCCAATTTATCTTCTTTAGTGATGGGTTTGGATGATTTATGGGAGAAGATGACTCAGTTAATGTCCACTGTTTCATGTAAAGAAAGGGCACTCCCTCTAAGAGTTTGGGTTCACTGACCCTTGGTGGGACACAGTCTATTATATGAAACCATTTTAGTATAATATGAAGTATTTTGTAATTAAGCATCAGCATATTTCAAAAAAACCAAGAATTATAGGAATTCAGAAAAAAATCCAGTTGTATAATAGAGTCTATCAATAACATGACCAGGTGGACCCTAAAAAGCTTAATAATGACATCACAACCATCTTTGTCAGAGTGACAACAAAGAGGCCTGAGGTAATGAATGAGTGGCTTGGGGATAGAATTTCTGTTTTCCATTTCTACTTTCAATATATTTGCCAAAATATTCTCATGTACCTTTTCTTACCTAGAAGTGGAATCTGCAACATAAGACAAAAAACAAATATCAGAGAACCACACCACAGCATTTCTAAAGTATACTTTTTCATATGGAAAGCAGCAGAGCATTTTAGCAGAAATGTTCTACTTCTTAATTAAAGAGAAATATAAAGACTCTTTTTTAAGTAGGCCAGGATCAGCAGATCTGCGTCCTATGTTCCTCCACACTGTACATATGCCATGTGGCCGTGGGCAAGTTTACTTCTTGACAGATTTCAGGATTCCCACCACCCTCTGAGCAAATCCCAGGTAAAGGACAAACTTTGGCCCTGTTTCTTGACTTTGAATAAAGGAATGACATTCTCTGGTTAACTTCTAGTGCTTTTTGCTACAGGAGTCACCCTGGCACCAAGTGAAAGGAGATAGCCTTTTTCCAACTCCTGCGCAGTGATCAAGACCAAAGCAGTAGAGACTGCTGCCCGAGCACACAAGAAGAAATATGAACTTGACTTACCTCCAGAGACTTCTGTTTTGCTCCTCAAGTTGAGTTAGCAGATGTTCAATATATTTATTAGAGTCCATATATTCCTGTATGAAAATAAGACAAATACAACCTCAATGCAACAGCGAACAGGGTCTATGACTTCATTTTTTACAAGGGAAACTTTCCACAAGAAAATCCTGTTTCCCTCCAAGTGCTATGAGTCTATGCTTCTGTGATTTATAAGTATAGTCAATGGAGATCAATACTGTTTTCTCCATATCATGTGGTACTTTTAATGAACAAATCTCCAAGGAAATGACAGTTTTATTGAGTCAGCATAAAAATCTTCCTATTTACAGAAAACAGCCTACATTTCATTTTTATCTGTACTGGAAACAGTGTTCCCTATTGAAGTTAATGAAGCAATGTTGCTGCCAAGCTTAGGACAGTAAGAATGAATAGACACTAAAGGATGCGATTTTACTTGTTTTGTGGCAGTCATTTTCAAATAAAAATATTTTAAAAAGCTATCAAAATGTGTGCACATATAAATATTATACATGTGAGTTTCATTGGTCATTTGTGTCCATGGGTGAACATAGCCAGTATCCTGAAACTCCTTCTATGCACACCAGACAGTTTTATTTTTCACCTTAGAAGATAAATCTCTGGCTTTCAGGAAGACATGAGAAGGCATGGCACATGCCATCTTCTGTGTGTATGTAAAATAAAACATATAAATCATACCATATTTTTAAGAAACATTCTCAAACAAAAGGACTCATTTTTCACATGAGAATTATGTAGAACAGTCCATAGGTTATTACATATGATTTTTAATTTGTAATTTCTGAACATTTGGATCATATGTTGCAAAGCTTTAATTGCCAACTTGTCACTACAGTATGTAAGATTTTGTATGATTTTGTTTTACTCTGAATCCACTGTTTCTTTCCCTTTCTGTTTGAAGATCTGCCCTGCAGAACTCTGCTGTTACAGGGCAACAGCCTTGGACTAAAATAGTGTGCAGTGATTTTAACAGTAAGTCTCCCAAGGAACCGACTTTTTTATTCCTGTAGATTAAAGTAAAATAGGAGCTTTGATTAATATTAATATTTTTTTTTCCAAAATACAGATTTAATATTAGCTTTTGTACAGAGTTTATTGTTGCTATAGGAAAATTCTCTATAAATGGGGGAGGGAAACTAGGAGTTGATCTGAACAATAGAAAGGATCTAGTCCTAAGTTTCTGACCCCAGATCAACTCAACTAATCTTGAAGAACCATCTCACCTTTCCAAAATGCCTTAGTTCACTAATCTAAAACAAATTCTTTATATAGCCAAAAGATACGATGTTAAAACATTATATTCTATTACAGATGAAGAGAGTTTTATGCCTTTTGAGTTTTCAAGTGCCTACTGAATAGTTAAACAAGACTCCTGGGCATGCTGCAACCAAAACAAACATCACTTTACTGCAAAAAGTTGCAATGAACATGGTTACAGTTTTTTAAGTGTCTTGTTCAAGGCTGAAACATGATGTAGTGTGCTTATGATCACCAAGAACATCACTGCTCAAGTACATTTGGCTGAAAAAGTTATAAAGGCATCATTTCCAAATAAAGATAAATCTCAAAATCATTTATCTATTCCTCATTGAACAATCCTTTAAACATCTGTGATATGCCAAATGATACTGTAAATTCTATAGAGACAGTGCTATGAAGGAGAGAAATGTTCTCTAGAGGAATTTAGATTGTCTACCTTTGTGAGACAAATAAGAATTTAAGAACGTGCTAAAAGGATTATCTGGTTTAAGAAAATATATACCATCATGTCCGCCAAATAGTCAGGCAAACTTTCAGAGTATGATACTTCTCAAAAAGAACAATCAGTTTACAAGATGATGGTATTATCTAGTCTTTCTTACCAAATATCAAAAATTTTAAGCATGTAGTTCGTGAACCCAAGTTCTGTTAAGGAGCATCTCTATTAAAGATATGGCAGAATGTTTGTCATCAGCTCCTGTGTCTATGAGAGTTTATGTGTCGTATTGCACCGCAGAGCACACCCTTTAGGGTGATTTCTTTCATGTTCCCTGGCCATGGAAACTCCTATTTGTCTCAGAATGAACTATTTTCTCATTTCCGTTAGAGTTATTTTATTTCAACAAGTTCTTAAATTATACTCAGTGAATATTAGACTAAGAAATTAGTCAGAGACCATTAGTAATGCAGATTTCCAATCTTTAAATCTAGTTATCATTGGATTGTATTTTAAAACCTATTTTAAATAACAATATGAGCTGTTTGTGTTTAAACTAGCTTCATCTAATTTTCCCTAGAATAAGTTGGAGGATCTTTTTTTGGCTATGATTTGAACTTTGAATAACCTTTTTTGCCATTCTTTAAGATCATGATACACAATATATTAGCCACTATTATTCCCTAATTATTTTGTTGTGAAATTTCATTTTTTCATAGAAGAGTATTTTAATTAATATCTACTTGTATCACATTAACATAAAAATAAGTATGATAACAAATCTTAAATCATTTATTGGAAAACTATGAAACTATGATTATGGATTCTCTCCTCTAATTACAGTTTTATTTAGTTTTATCTCTCGTGCATATATTAGGTAATATATTAAGTAACTTTGCTGCTTGCCTCTATGCCAGAGAGAAAGAGAGAATCAGACAGAGAGACAGAGAGAGTACATTCACATATACTTTCTGTTATATGAAACTGTTTTGTCTACCTAAAAAAACCTGAGAGAATTGGATAAGTTAGTTAACTGGTGAGAAATCCTAATCATTCTGCAAACTTAAGGAAGAATTATTTCCCATGGCAAATTTGTCTTTCTGTTTGGAGATTAACTGAGGAAATGGTGGTGCTCTTAGCTATGGAGCTAGAAGTGGTATAATATGGTATGTCTGTAGCAAAAGTAAGTGTTACAAGCTCAGTGACTACAACCACAGCCTTAGTAGCTGGCAGCTGCTGGAGGTTATTGAAAGGACCCCAATAATCCAAAATGTCAAAAAGACAAAGAGAAAGAAGAGTGCTAGGTAGTTTCAGGACAAACAAAAAACCAAAAAATCCAGCCTAGAGTCCATGAAAAAGTACATTTGCACAAGAGGAAGACTATCATCTTCAATCACAAGAGAGAATGTGATTCAAATAATAACTTAGAAGAAAAACATATAAGTTTTGTTTTAGAAAGAGCTTTCTCACATTTAGGAGTATCCAGAAGATGTAATTAGACACATATGCAGAGAAACTTTAACTGTACTACAATGGAAGGACAGACTTAGGTTAAAATGATAATGGGGAGAATAGCAAAGATAATGAAGAGAAATAAAGTAAACAGGCATCAGGGTGAGCTAAGAATATCCAGAAATATAAGATGCAGTAATAGAACTAAAATCTGCTATCCCTTTATTGTGATTTTTCCTGGGAAGCAAGTCTCCCCAGAAATGGTGCTCTTGAGAAGAGTGGCCTGTTGGCACTGAAACATATTGGTTAAAGTTACTCCTCATTGTCTCATTTGGAAATAAAGCAAACTTCCAACCCAGGCAAAGCTCTTACACACTCAATGTTTCTTCCCTTTCTATAGTCATCATACATTAGTACATACATAACTGGGTGAGTGCATTAGTACATGCATAACTAAGCCACCTAAAACTAGAAAGGAGAACCCATCTCCACATTCTTCTTGGTATCACTGTACACTATGGATTATGACCTAAAATAGGTTTCCCAAGTCGCGCTTTGTCCTGCATGCATCTCCCATATCACCACAAACTTTACTATCTCCCAGCTTTCCTGATACAGATAATGGAATTAGCAATGAAACACACACACACACACACACACACACACACACACACACACACACACAACACACACACACAATCCTGGAGAGGAAAAACTTAATCTGTCACTGATTTAAGAAAATATAAAGATAAAGATGAATAGAGACTCAATAGATATAAGATCAGAAAATATAGGATTGTACAATAATTACAGCTTTAGGGTATCCAAAGAAAGGGATAAAAAAACTTTCTAGAGAGAAAAACAATAACTTGATAACATGAATCAAAAAGGTTCATCACATCCCAGGTAGAGTTAATGTAGGAAAATAAAGACTTATACCTACTGACATAAGAGTCAAAAAAAAAAGTAGTGAAGGCTCTAAAATGCAGCTAGCTTCCAGACAAAGAAGTAAAAGTCAGCTCTATAAGTTATGTTTGCCACCAAAGGTGAAGTTACATATACTGACAAACCTCAAATATTACTAATCCCAACCAAATAATTATTGTATAACACAGTAACAGACATTCACAGGTACTTATAGATTCAAAAAAAAAAAAAAGTGCTAGCAAAGACTTTAAATTTAAACATGTAAAGAAATATATACACATATCATATAACCAAAAGGTGGTTATGGAAACTTACAATGTAAGATGTTCCAAAAAAGTTAAGCCAGACAAACACGACCGTGTGACATAAATAAGTTATATAATTAAATACATACAGGGCTGGGGATTTAGTTCAGTGATGCTGCCTCCTGCCTTGCAAGTGCAAGCTCTTTAGTTGGATGCCTAGTACTGCCAAAAAATAAAAATGAAATACACATAAAAATCCCTGAAACATGTCCATGTGAGAGATACAAGTTTTACATGGGAATATACATCATATATCTTTAGATAGGCAGAGAGAGGACCGAAGGGAAAGAAGATAGAAGTCTCTTTGTACATAGGGACAAAAATGATTTTTCTATTCTTGACTTCATAAAAAGGTTAAATATAAGATATATTTTGCCCATATACATGTGTAATTATAGTGAATTTAAAATATCCACAAACCTCTAAACTAGTTCATTTCTAGAAATGATCCTGGAGAAATAATCAGATTAAGGCAAATGATATTTAAAGCATTATGAAAATCTGAAAGACCTAAGGGTCATTTTCATTTTTAATAATATGGGAATGATTAAAATTATACATACATTTGTAAGAATCATACATTTGTTTTAAAACTGAATGTATAGTAAACAAATGTTGAATGCAAACTGCATTTTAGTTTCTTTTGTCGTATTTCCCAAACTAGATATACAAGATTTAAAAGCACACAAGAGTGGAAGAATTATAGGTTGATCTACTTTTGTGATGTACAGTTTCCTTTTTTTATAGCTCAAACGTGCTACATGATAATTATTTAAAGAGAAATGAATATTATATGGAAAAATGCAGTAGCAGAAAATAATTTTCACCAGGATTTGATTATAATTAAATTTTAGAAAGCTAGATCTAAAGCACCACAATGAAATAATTTTCTTTTATTCCAAAGCTAAACTGGTCTGAAACACTGACTGTCCTGTACTTTCCCATGCCAGTCATACAAGCATTTTACTACAGATAGGGTTAAAAAGGTGAAGAACACCACGTCATATTTGTGATTTAAAATTTTTACAAAGGTATAGCACTAAAGAGACATCTGTTCCTTGGCTGAAACTTATGCAAATCAGAATCATTTTAGAAATATATTCCAAGAAGTTTGTCTTTCAATTCTTTCAATGCAAATGTTTCAGAGCAATCAGTAGGAAACATTTAAAGTGATTAAAGGATTATAGAAGTACTAAACATTGCATATCTGTATTGCACTTAATGTGAATCTCTTATTGTCTGAAATAGGTCAGTTCTGAGGGAGGCCCATTATAAACTAATGCTAATTATGTGGAGATCTTACATATCATTCATTTGAAGTGGTATTTAAAATATAATATTTTATCAAAGCTCACAGAGATCCCAAATCCCTTCAAATAATCTTCATATTATAATTGGCATTACTTATGCCAGAGCTTGTGAAATCCTGCCAGCAATTCTGTGACTACTAATGCAGAATTCCCAATTCACCTCTGGGCAAAGAAGCAACAATGAGTAGACCAGCTGTTCAAATCTACAGAAACATCATTAGAAACTGGAATTTCTACAATTAGGAAATGACTAACTACCATAACAAAGAATGGTGCCCTTGAAAAAATTACTTTGTCATCTTAATGAAAAGGTACATCTGCATGACAAGTGCAAAAATCTATAACACACTCATTTTGGGAATTACACAGGCAAGGTAACCATAGTTAGGTGTCTCATTTCCAACTGGCATCTGTGCCACTAAAAATTCTTCCAGTGAGTAAGACATCTTTATATATTAAATATCAGAAAGAAATCAATTCAGGAGTTCCAGCTTCCCCTGATTAATTTCACTACTATTATCCCTCCACTAGCTGCCTCCAGTTCTGCATTCTCATTCAAACCAATGCAAATTCTTCAGAGCAGCCTCTCCGTTAGAGCTCTGACGGCCTCCACCAGGTGGAGCCTTATGATTTTGCTTTGCTTGGTTGAAATCTCAGGGCCAGTTCCTGCTGCACCTTCCCCCCACCACACACACACACACACACACACACACACACACACACTTTAAGACAAGGTCTTGATAAGTTACTCAGGCTGGGTTCAAATTTGCAAGCTTTCCACCTCAGCTTTGCAGACTGCTGGGATTACAGAAATGTGCCAGTGAGCCTGCCTAACATTTCAAGTAATATCTCTTCCTCCTGATGTTCTCTGAAAGTATATCACTCTGAGATCTTAGACTTCATGTGTTCCTCTCATCCATTATCAGGATAAAGTTCTATTCTAGGTCCTTTTAAAACTTTCTACTAGAAAACCATCAACTATTAGGATTTGACCCACTATCAATAATCCAGACTCCCAAATACTTATCTTCATGTTATATCACCCCAGTGAGGTATAATCCAGCCTATTTGGATTTTCCAAACAAATTCTTTTGGATGTGTCATGACCTCCTCAAAGTATTTCTTTTATTTCTGTATGGTCCAACACTTACCAAAGCACCTGGACCATCAGAAGCCCTCAAAGATGACCTATATGAACAAATGAACTATCTAGCTGGACTTGGGTCCATAACAGGAAAATTACAGGAGAATCTGAGGACAGGCTGAGTCTGATCTTCCATAATATTTTAATTGCAAAGGTTATACTAATCAGGGCATTAGGTAGTTATAACAATACATCAGAAAAATGTTTTCCTTCTCTTGTATGTTATTCAGTATAATTCTTGTGACACCAGATGTGTAAAGATTTGTTCTCCAACAATCCTCCAGTGGACATTCACTTGGTACAATACAATTTAACTCAATTCTGATACTTTCTACCTAGAGACAGTATCAGAGACTACAAATTGAGGGAGCAGTTTCACAGGATTGCTGGCCCCTAACAGCAGATGCAAAACACAAGTTATAGTAGGCTTCTATATATACTACTGAGTTACCAACTAGAAATCACGATTCTCAGCACCTCCTCTATGAATTCAATGAATTTATTCAAGTAGCTCAATGACATTAAGGAAGAATTTTGCTTATGTTTATCCATTGCAAATGTCTGTACAAGGGATACAGATGAAGAGCCAGATAGAAAAGAAGTGTGCAGCAAGGTATGAGAGCAGAGGTAGAGGATTTCTGTGTCCTTCCCTCTCCTGGTGAGCTGCTCTTCAGAACTGCCAGAGGTCCAGCGGATCTAGAAGCTCCCTGAACTCAGTGGTTTTTAAACAGAGGGTTTTAACAGAGGACCCACATGTGTATGGCTGATTACATTGTCTGTCGCTGGTATTCACTCAACTTCAACTCCTGTCCTTACCCCAGCATGGCTGCAACTTGGGGATAAAAGTTCAACCTTCTGTTGAGGTTTAGGTCTACAACATCTACCCAAAGTCTTGGATGTCTGGAAGGTGACTAGATCATGGAAGCACTCTGTCATCAGTGGATCAGCGCACTGAGGAGTTCATTGGTGAGAGTGCTATGAGGAGGTGGCGCCTGGTCAGAAGAGGCAGGTCCCTGAGGCCATGACCTAGAAGGGTGCATACTTGTTCCTAGCTCCTCCTTTTGTCTCGCTCTGCTTCCTGGTTTTCTTCTGGCTTGTCTCAGAATTTGTCTTGGAGCCAATAATGATAAACTGAAACCAAAACAAACTTCTACTTTATGCTGCAGGTGTTGGGTATTTTGTATCAGTAATGGAAAATTAATTAATACACCCTTAATCATCTGATTGGTAGCCCCAGGCCTAACTAGCCCCCATTCTGAGCCCACCAAGAGACATCACTCATTATGAAACAAGATGTTCATATCACTTAGGAAACTTCAAGGGATTCAAAATTCTACGCCACAAAGCAGGCATATATCAAATATTAGAATGAGAGGTGGAAAGGTCAAAGGCCAAATATTAGAATGAGAGGTGGAAGTGCATGGCTGTAATTCTGGCACTCTGGGAGGCTAAGGTAGGAAGCGCCCATTTTCAAGCCCAGCCTGGGCAACTTAGCAACTGAAGATAGTTTGTCTCAAGATAAAAATTAAAAACAGGGCTGGGGTTGCAACTCAATGAAATGGGTTCAGACCTCACAGCCGCACAGACACAGACTCACACACAGACACACACATGCAGATACCACCACTATCACTACCACCACCACCAACAACAACAACCACCACCAACACCACATGTGCACACACACGCGCGCGCACACACACACACACACACACACACACACACACACATTAGGACCAGATATTTTTTTCATACCTCACCTATTCCAACTTACTATTTCAGTAGCTCTGAGATAGAAAAAATCAGACAAACATATTTCTTATTTTACTATATTCTGCAGTTTTCCACAGAAGTTACTGCATACCCATCTTTCACCTATTAGTACAAACTATGAGTGATATCCTTGATGGAGCTATTGACAATTATACCAAAAAAATATGTTCTAATCTTCTAATCCTGAAAATTTAGGTTGGCAAGTGATCATCCCTGAAGTATCTGTCCCCAACGCTAATTTTTTTGCCTCCTTTTGCCCTTTTACCCAGAAAAAAAATGAATTTCTAAATTATGTGAAAAAAATGTAAGTTGTAATCTCTTAGTTATAGTGGCTAGGCCTATGTTATAGTTTGTATAGTAAGTGTCAATTCTTTTGAAACTCTGATAGAGAAATACTAAGCTGTTCACTAAATAGCACAATATTGATTGATGAATTGACAATTTGTAGTTATAGCTTTCTGAGACACTTTGACATCTATCTTCATTTGATGCTTACAATCTGAGTCTTGATCACCATTTCAATCTACAAAACCAAGAGCTTACAGCAAAGGAATTATTTAGCATTAGATGTTGACAGATTTAAGTAGTCTTTTGCTCAACTCAGCACATTTCCCAGTGCCCTCAAAAACACCTTTCCTACAGCTAACTGCCCTCAGAGTGGATTTCATATTAGTTAGAAGGAAACAAGCTACACCATGACCCTCCCCATCCATGTGGGAGAGCATGTGGCTGCTTCTAAAACCATAACAAAATAATAAACTTCCAAATTCATACTAGTTACATATCTAAATTTGGCTTTGGTTCTACTTGGATTTCTCTGCTCTAGTTCAAGGGAAAGGAAAGAAATTACATTGTATTCTTATATTAAGTACTTTGCTCTAATAAATGAGATGAATCTATACAAGTAGACAGACACATTTTGATTATATTAAATTTGGCAGATGGTATTCTTGATACTTAGTCTTTCCTGAAACACAATCAAGTGCAACTTTGTTTTAATAGAAAAAGAAATGATTATTATAGTTATAAGTAGCCTGTGGTATTTTCTTAAATATTACTTATATAACAGTGTCAGAGATAAGTACATACTGGCCAAATGTAGGAATTCCTTCTGGTCAGAAAAATACTTCCATTTACTTTAGATTTTAGGGTTTTTTTCTCCCGAAGTAGAAATGAAAAACAATTCAATCTGTCCACAAGTTCCACAAATCAGTAACATGTCATTTGTCAGAATGGCAGTGGATTTATACATATAAAAGAATGACCATAAAAATATAGATGACATGGTTAGCAGAGTTCTCATTCCATCCTCTGTGCAGTGACAGAAAAAAACTGGTGGAATGGAAAACTTCAATTAGGTCCTTGGTTACTTGGTGTAGAATAATATGGCCATGGAAAGTCCAAGAACTAATCTTAAGGCCAGTATTAGGAACTGACCAATGCATCAATGTAATATATATTTGCCCATTTGCTTCCACTCAAGTACTGGATTTCACAACACCATTTCAGCCACTGCTATATATCATGGCTCCTTGAGCCTATTATTATCAAAGGCCTTAAGATCTGACTGGTTAAGTTCTAATTCTATCTCCTACCACTTCCCATGTGAAGCCAAGATTCTTTTTCCTGGACAGGCCAAAAGAGATTTTTGTTATTGTGGTTTCCTTTTTGTGTTTGAAATTCCAATACTTACCATAGAATTTGCAAATAGTAGGTATCAAGAAGTGAGAGGCAGGGGCCGGGGAGTTAGCTCAGTGGTTCCGGCGCCTGTCTTGCAAGCCCAAGGGCCCAGTTCAATTCCCCGGTAACCACATAACAATACTGGGTGTGGAGACCCACACCCAGCAGCAACCAGTACCACATACCACAGTGCCGGGCGTGGTGGCTCACGCCTGTAATCCCAGCACTCGGGAGGCAGAGGCAGGAGGATTGTGTTGTGAGTTGGAGGCTGAGCTCGGGGCCAGCCTGAACCACAAAAGTGAGACCCTGTCTCAAAAAACCTAAAAAAAAAAAAAAAAAAAAGAAGTGAGAGGCAGCAGGGTTTCTCAGTGCTAGAGCCTGAAGGCATTTCTAGAGGTCAGTGCACTCTGCTTGGGTGGAGGGAGTATATGAGCAGCACACTTTTCTGCTCCTACTAAGGATTTCCCTGGCTCCCCTGAATCACCTGGAGGGCTGATTAATACACAGGGCGGCCCTGCCCCACAGTGTGACTCAGTGACTGTGGGACAGAGCTGAGAAACAGCTCCTCTAACAGGCCTCCTGATGACACTGAGGCTACTGCCCTGAGGATCACTTACCACAGAACACTGGCTTCCTGTCACAGGGACTGCTTTATTAAACAGCCGTATTATCATCCACTAAAGTAAGAGCAATGGAAATGTGACCAGAGTCAATTCTTCTACAAATACTTGAGTATGGATTATATTTAGACACTTTGCTAGAACTGGGAAGTAGGATTAAGAACAAATATGTGGAGAGAGGTCTCTGTCCTCAGGAAAATTATATTTTACTGAGTAGGATAGACAATAAAAAAATGTAAGGGTTAAGTGGACAAACTAGAGAAGAAGGGAAGAAAGGGCTGAAGTAAAGGGGTGGAAGGTGCAGACTGGTGCAGCAAAGTCAGGGGAAACTTTAGGAGCAGTATGTGGAGAAAATGAGAAAATCACCCCATGTGATGCCCTTGGAGGGGCTCATTCTAAGTGAAATAAACTGGAGTGTAAGGCCCTATTCCAGAAACAGTGCAGAGGGCATGGTGACTGCAGCACAGAGATGGAGTAGGAGGAGGACAGGAATTCTGACAGCCTCACATTCCTGGTAAGGACTGTGCCTTTTGTTATCAATGGGGCAAGGAGCAATTGCCTTCTACAGGACTTCGGGGTTAAACAGTCTCACCTGCTCTTAACAGGATCCTTCTGGCTGCTGTTGACAGCAGAAGCAAAGGGCGTGACAGATGCGAGGAGAGCATCTGTGGACTGTGAGATAGATGACAGTCACATTAGTAGGGCCATCACAGGGAGATTCATGCTAACTTGTTGGATTCACATGTTTTGAAGATGAAAGTGACAACTTACTGATAAGCTCAATGTGGGATATGAAGAAAAGAGGATCAATAATTTTTCTTTGACTTTTGGCCTAAGCAACTGAAAATTGTGAAAGTTATGGAAGGAACATGTTTATACAGGAGCATCAAATGAATTTTTCTCCTCTGTGCAGTTAAATTTGAGATGCCTGTTGCATATAAGACTGTTTGGCTAATTGGCTTCTCATATGTACAGATAATACATGGGGCCATGACACTGAAAGAGGCCACACGAAGAAGGAACTATATAAAGAACAAAGACCCTGAACCTGAACATGTGGAGGAGAAACAATTAATTTAGAAGAAATAGGCCACTGGGGGAGAACAGAAGGGCCTACTGCTCCATGAGAAAGTGTTGCAAGAGGAAAGGAACACAGTCAAGGGTCAAGACCCTCAAAATGGTCAAATTTACCAATTTGGAGGCCATTCATAGCCTGAAAAAAAAGATTTAAAAGAGGGACCTGTCCATATACCTTGCTGTAAAGGGTAAGAGGTGGGAAAACATAAAAGTAAGTTTGATACCAGGGTAAAGAATACAAGTAGGAATGAAACATTCCAGAGAGTATCATGTACCTAAGAGACTCTAGAGGTACCAGAGAAAATGGCAGTTTCAGGTCCTGCCCCAGAAAGTCAGAGTGGCTAAGTCTCAAAATGACTTGACTGACTTTAATAAGAACTTGGAGGACGATGTTGCCAGTTCTTCCTGGGGAGTGGTCTCCCAGATGATGGAGCTATACATTGCCAAGGACCTAATGCAACAAAACAAACCAACAACCAGTCTTCCTGTGCAATATTCATATTTTAAACCAAGGTTAGTCAGGGCTCTGGGGTGGCTGAACATAGTATGTCTTCAAGGAGGAAGACTGAAACATGAAGATGTTTAGAAAAAGAAAATAGTTCTGTCCATGCTGAATCCAGGTTATCTAGGAAAATGTTCCATCTTAGGAATGTGTAGACTGCCAAACACAAGTTGGGGCATTTTGCCACAGAAAAGATCAGAACAATATTTTAAAATAAATTTTTATTTTTATATTCTTCTTCCTTTTTTTTTTTTTTTTTGAGACAGGGTTTTGCTTTGTAGTTCAGGCTGGCCCTGAGCTCACTATGTAGCCCAGGTGAGCCTTGAACCCACAGAAATCCTCCTGCCTCTGCCTCATGAGCGCTGGGATTACAGGTGTGAGCTATAGTGCCTGGCATTGTGGCAGATGTTACTGATGCTGGAGTGTGTGAGTCACTACACTCAGCACTGTTGTATGTGGTTACCAGGGATCAAACTTGGGAACCTGCATTCATGAGGCAGGTGCCAGAATCACTGAGCTAAGTCCCTGGTCCTATATTCATTTTTCTGAGACTTCCCTAAAATAATGGGCAAGTTCCTTCAGGGTGAGAGATTTGCGCATCTGCACACTGACTTACAAACCTTGTTTAGATTTTATCACTAAGAAAGAAAGCAGTGATTGATTCAAGGATGTGGCTAACCTCCCTGTTAAACTGCATTTCCCCCTTATAAGCCATTAGCATGAATTACACAGAAGGCAAAAGCACCCACCTCAGAGAAGGTGCTTTCAGAGACTCACCCTTCACGGCCTCTGGGTGGGTATGGGTTGTATTCAAGAGAGATCAACTTTGTGTTGGTAAATATGAAAATGAGATGCTATCTCTAAATTTTCCTTATTCTTCTGAGGCCTAAGACTATTCTTTTTATGAAATAACTAATATTATGACTTGTTCTGGTGAAGACACTAGCACCATCTTTTTTGCATTTTCTACAACAAAAAGGCAGCATACATGAATTATCAGAGCTGATACCATGTATTTCTCTCTCTGTGAAGCTGCTCTTCCTGGTACCATCCAGAGGTGTGTTACAGGAGCCCATGGGTTCCCCCAACACATTCCTCAAGAAATACGGCTCATAGCCACTACCCTGAGCACCTTCTTCAGAAGCTGGTATAGGTGCAGCCCACACACAAAAAGAATGCTTTATAATCCTTGCTAAATATAAAAGTGGATCAAAAGTTATGAAAGGGCCAGGGATTTAACTCAGTGGTTCCAGTGCCTGTCTTGCAAGTGCAATGATCCAGGTTCGATCCCCTGGTAATCACCTATAATACTGGGCATGGAGACTCACGCCCAGCAGCAATCAGTACCACATACCACAGTGCTGGGCATGGTGGCTCACACGTGTAATCCCAGCCCTTGGGAGGCAGAGGCAGGAGGATTGTTGTGAGGTGAGTTTGAGGCTGAGCTCAGGGCCAGCCTGAACTACAAAGCGAGACCCTGTCTCAAAAAAAAAAAAAAAAAAAAAAAAAAAAAAAAAAAAAAGTTATGAAAAATTCTAGAACTCTGATGTTTGAATCTAAGTGATAAGGAAAGCTAAAAGGTACCACACCCTCTGAACATTTCCAACAGGAAAGTACTATAAAGATGAGGGCTGAACTGGATAAACTACAAGCCCAGACACTAGGAGTAAGAGAGACTGCTTCACCAATAAATTGAGTGATGAATTTAAATGTAGTATTCCGTGGCCAGCCTTCATGCCACACATGATAGAGACAAGTAAGAGCAGAGTTTGAACTCAGGACAAAAAAGAATGTTTCCACACTGAGGATCAGATTTCATCCTGGGGAGGCAAAGCTAAGGTTTTGGGGTGGAGACATGGGGTTTGGGCTTGAGTTTTGTGCAGGTGTATGAGACCTGAGAAAGAAGCAGAGCCAGGTTTGGGATGTAGAGCACATGCTTATCTCTGTGAGACCACAGGCTCACTCCTTAGTACTGAAAAGGAAAAGGAAAAAACACAACTGTCTTAATTACTTTCTTGTCACCAAGACACAATACCTGAGGTCCACAAGTTAAAGAAAAAAAGGTTTATTTTGGCTCACAGTTTATAGACATCTGAGTCCATAGTCAGATGGCTCCTGGCCAGGATGGCATGACACAGGAGGCAGAGAGCACTCATAGGAGGAAGGATGTGGACCTTGCCCACAATAACCCATTTCTTCCCACTCGGCTTTGCCTTCCAGTATCAGACCCGGCTAATCACCCATCAGTGGACTAGTCCAGTCATGAGTATCACTATGTCTGTCACTTGTCCATTGCTGAGACAAAATACCCGACACCCAAAGTAAAAAGAAGAATTTGGTTCAGTCCATAGTTGTTTCAGTCCATAGAGGTTTCAGTCCATAGTTGGCTGCCACAAAACATGGTGGCACAGCAGAGAGGAGAAACAGTCCATGGCAAGCAGGCAGGCAAGAGCAAGAGCATGTTAGCCCTGTCTGTCCCTTATTTTGTATTTTGCCCACCCTAGGGCAAGTGTAGAACTCACACTCTTAGTCCTAGCCAGAACTATGCCAAACCAATCAATAGACTGATTCAGTAATTACACACCCTTGATCCCAACACTCTGTAGATCCAGCCACATCTGAAAAGCTCAATCTGTGCTGTGTGGGGCTTTTGGATGGGGGATCTAGATTAAGCTAAAATAATTACATACCTATGATCCAGACACCTCCTAAAAGTCCCACCTACGTGTGCATGAGGCTTTGGGTAAAAATCTAGACATAAGATGTAACACTAACAAACAAAGGTTAAATTCAGTATTACCACATCAGGACACACTACACCCTATTTAGTAGCCTACTCTTCATTTGAGGTTGTCATCTTGGAGAGCTTCCCATGTGATGTGGAAAGTCTTGAATTCTTTCTCAACTCAGCAGCCTTCCTGCTGAAAACACTTGAACTTGTCCAGCAACCTCCAAAGAGAAGCGAACCCCACAGAAAAATACTGAACTCCCTGAGGACTGGTTAATTGATATCTCGAAATGATTTATTATATAAAGACCAGGGCTGTATAATAAGCAGCATGGGGACAAAGCTTGCCATCTCTAGCTACTACCCTTCATTCTTAGAAGCTGGACCATGAAAATGCCAAATGAGAACTAAAAGGTGAGAGTAAGAGAACCTTTACTCTGCCTCTGCCTCCTGATAACAGCCGTACATCAGAGGGCTGTGTAATGTGTTCAGAGGGCAGCTCTTTCTTCTGTGGTGTTGTTGTATCGAGCTGTGTCATGGAAGAACAAGGCAAAAAGGCAATACTGGGGAAACAGGTTTGCTCTGAGGCTACAGAGCCATTTTCGCCTTCACTTTGGCCTCTGGACTTAACCTCTGTCTTAGTTGATTCTCTAGTGTCAGGATAAACTGCCTCTGGGAGAATCATGCCTCTGGAAACAACCACCAATCACACAGGAAAGGTGATTTCAGACAGGAAAAGAAAGAATGCATGGCATACAGGTGCTTCATAAGGGTCACCAGCAAACTTATTAGCAATGCCACTTCTTGTGCTCTCGATAGACTCAGTTATCTCTAGAGATAGATGAGCTCAACATCTTATGTCTTTAGCAAGCTCTCCAGGTGATGCTAAACTTTGAGAAGGTATGTTCAATCAGTAGCCAACTAACACACCATCATTACAGTCATTCATACCTTGTGCAATAAAAATAAACTCTGAAACACTTTTCTCGAGGTAGTGACCAAACACAATCTGTTTTTCAGGATCTTCTATACTCAACTCTGTAGCTTGCTATATGTAAAGCAATTTAAGGTTATACTTAGAAGACTCCCAAAGGATTTGTGGAATAAAGTGATTACCACTCCTTTGATTAAAAAGAGCTTTGATCCATGGTAACCTAGAGGGCTGATATAACCCTAAGTAAATAAGCACTGTTCTCTTGTAGGAAAGGTAATTGGAAAGCCATTTTGCTCTGCCAGAAGAAGTCTCTGATTCAGGAGGAAAGAAGTTTCTTGTCTCTGGAAAGAACACAAATTAAATACCTGATGGAGCATGGTTAAATGGAATTCTCCCATTGGAACATTATGGAACAAATAATGTAAAAAGCAACTCTTAATTCAGAGACAGATCTTGTTGCTCCAAGCCCCATCTATCTGCAAATTCACTCCGAGGAAAGCAGCTCTAGAAGACCACTTTCCCTCATTTGGCCACCTTCTTACATCTCCTCCTGGTTCTGCTAGTTCTCACACAAATGGTTGCTTACCCTCAGCTGTGTCCTGATGTCTGCTGATAATTAGGATCTACCTCAAAGATGACTCATGTATTGGCTCCTGACGTAACATCTACTGCACACTTGTTAGCAATGTTGACTCTCGGTTTTTCTACAGACTAGAAAGTGGAGGGGCCCAGCCATGTGTTTAGCCAACTCTCCAGGAGACTCTAACCTCACTAAGCTTTGTGTTCTATGGTCACTAATTAATGCACCATCATGACATCCATTCCCCTATACATGCCACCTCTCTCTTTGCTTAAGACTTATGAGCTATTGAAACTATAATTTTTTGAATTATCATTCACTTTCATTAACAAATCATTCAAAGTTTCTTTTCAAATCTCACTTTGAGGTTAAGAAACCAGGAAAACCCTAAAGCACTTTCTTGTGTCAGTTGAAAAAAAAATCTACATTCAATTAAAAATGCAAGCCCAGCAATAGCTACCTGCTGTGAAATCTACATTTGTACTAACTATGTGGCAGCGTCTTTAAAGATCAGCCCAGGAGCCGTACCTGGAATAAATATGATGGAGCTGCACCTGGGCTGTTTTAAGCATCTCCCTTGCAAAGCCTTAAGCTGCTGAAACTATTTAGTGAGTGGACTGTGGACCTTGGGGATTTGAAGATCGCCGGGCTTAAGAGTGCTTTGTGCTAGGACAATCACCCAAGATGGAACTCTGTTTGAAAATATACATATACAGGCAGCAGCAATGCAGACAGTTCACTTGTCAGTGGAAAAGAATTTACCTATACTAATCCTTATTCTTTATGAAAATCACCCCCACATAGGGCAGATGTATTAAATCAGTTTAGGAAAGCAATTTACTGTGATGAGGTCGTTAACAAGTCAAAAGGAACATCAGGAACTTCATGCAAATACTTGTAGGAATTTGTTCTGAGTATGCAAATGTCACATAATTAGTTACAATGTTTTTTTCATGCAAAATTAAATTTGCTATAATGACGAATCACACTAAGAATAGGATAGTTAACATAAGAAGAATCTCATTTTTATGTTCAAGTCTACAAAGTGAGGGTAAACTGCAGGTGAACCTGATTCTAGCCTTCAAAAGAATAATTCATCTGTGGTCAAATCAAACCAACTGCAACAAGGACTGTGAGGGTCCCACGACTCCAGAAGGCATTTGTGTGGATGAAGGAATCAAAAGAACTCAAGCAGTGCAACACTCCTTTTTGGACTCGTCTCTTTCAGCTATTATGAACCACATAGTCTTTTCACATGTCACTATTGTGGAAGGAATCTCTGCTATCCTTTAATAGTTACCAGACTGGCAAAGCCAAATGTTTGTTGTGGAATTTCTTTAAAATCTAATTACTACTCAGTCCCTTCCTGCCCCAGGCTGACAGCATGGGCTAAACTGGGGCTCCCAGCACGCTGGCTTTCCCTGACTAAAACTGTGAACATCTCTGATGAATGGGTTCTCTGGGCCTCCTCTTGCTTCGAAGGTCCTATCTCCTATAATTGCTGGGAAATAAGGGAATTAAGCACTCAGGGCCTCATGGCCACTTGAGGTGAAACCGTCCGCTTTGGTCTAGGACTGAGACATTCCTGAGGATTAAACTTCCACTGTTCTCAGTGCAGAAGTCCTGAGCAAACCAGGATGAGTAGTCATTCTGCCATGATCACGTTTTCGTCCAAGAGCCCTAGATTGCTCATCCATTCCTCTTGACTGGGTGGCAGTTTTTCTGAGGATGTTCCAAATTCCTCACTGGGATTAGGTTTAGCCCTCAATTCTGAGCTACTGACTAGCACTGATATTAGAAGTTGCCTCTGTCCATTTGTTCTCCACTAGTGAATGTTTTTTCTAGTAAGAGCAATCACTGACCCAGTGCTTCCTTCTTCCAAGTGGTCTTCTCTGGAGTAAATGGGATACCTTTTACCCGAGGATTCACTCAGAGGGCTTCTACTGTAGCCAACTCCTCCCTGAGGCAGAGAGCCCTTTGCATCATAGCGATCGATGCTGCCATTACCCTACAATACCATGTCTAAAGTATATTCTGCAATCTGTAAGAAATAAGTGGTTATATATTTTAGCATTCATGCCACAAAGGATCACACAGCCCAAGGCATATTGTTGTTCTAGAAATTAGAATTATTAAGCACTTTGCAATGTTAGTGTTAAGAAGAAAATGCCAGAGCCGGGGATTTACCTCAGTAGTTCCGGCACCTGTCTTGCCAACTCAGGGGCCCAGATTCGATCCTCAGTAACCACATACAACCCTGGTGTGGAGACTCATGCCTAGCAGCAACCAGTACCATATACCACAGTGCTGGGTGTGGTGGCTCACACCTGTAATCCCAGCACTCGGGAGGCAGAGGCAGGAGGATTGCTGTGATGTGAGTTGGAGGCTGAGCTCAGGGCCAGCTTGAACTACAAAGTGAGAACCTATCTAAAAAAAAAAAAAAATTGTCAAAGATTTCAGTAGCATATTTTTAGTAAAAAGAGGAAGCCAAAACTCTATTACAGGAAAGAGAATATTTAAATACTTTAATATCATATCTGTCTCTAACAATGAAAAGGTGATAGATATGGTAGAGAAATTTAGTAAAAATAAGGAGAAACGAAATATACACAAACTATCTAGCTGCATATACATGGAAATATCTAGTTTCCTGGTGAGGCTGACTGTTAAAATCACCTGCTTCTATTAACTCAACCATCTTCTTACTACTGTATATACAAGCTTGAGGGTGAAATATTCCCACCCACACATTGCACTTTTCAACATTTTCCTCAGCTTCCTGCTTCAACACAACTCAACACACAACAAAAAAACAGGATGACAGCTAGATGGAGTGCCAATTTGCTGTAATTGCTAAGTGTTACCTTCTCAACTTTAAAAGAAGGCCTTGTCTTAGCCCTTCATTAAACTTAATTAATTAAACTGTCAAGTATTTCTGCACACCTGATTCTACACACATAATTGTTGCTATAAAATTTCCACACAAATCAACTTATTTTACATATGATTTCATAAGTTGGATTTCTAATTCCATATTTTTATAAGGCTCATTCCACCTATACAATGTTTGCTAGGCAGAAAGTCAACAGATTTGATCACAGTCTTCTAATGTGTAACCACACCAGTAATTAAGTCAATCATATTTTAGTACCATTATGTAAATACTAACCTGCCAAATCTACTACTACCACTCAGTTAGGAAAAGCATAGACACAGAAAAGTTACCACACAGTTTAGTGACAGACAATTTATGACCAAAAGGCACCAGCCTAACTGACTGAAATTCAGTCCCTTGGAGGCTGTTTTTACATAATATTTTATTTTCAACATTCTGCCACAAAATTTGTTTAATCATCTTTTAGATCATGCCAGTAAAACAAGTACTTCTATCTCCACCTTACCAACAAGAAATCTGAGTTAAAAGAGTCCCAGTGATCATATCTGAATGAATAGTTGAAAACACAACGTTACACTAGATTACCAAAGCAGAATTCACAAACTTACCTTTCCCTGAGTGGTTTTCAAGGCTCAGTCAGAACACCCTTCTGAAAACATATCTGAGAACTGCACTGAGACCAGACAACAGGACACATACAAACTAGGAAGGCTGAGTCCCACCAGGTCTGTTCGTTTTTCATAAGCTGTGGAGGTGTGGCCAGATTGGTGGTTGGTTAACACAGCATGCACTGGGATCATCTTGTCAAAAACAGACAGTTCATTTCACTCTAGAGTTGGATTCAGTACATCTTGGGAGAGAACAGAGATTTTCATTGCTAACTAGTCCCTCGGTGACACCAATATTGAAGTTGCTTATCCAGGCACCCATGTTGAGAATCCCTGGACCAGGACATCTCTATGGTCTCTAAGATTTTGAGTATGGAAAGGAATATCTACTATTAACACCTCTACCAGCTGCCAATAAGTATCTATCTATCTTCATCTATCCTTCCATCCATTCCATTCATTCAACAAACAGTTAACATTTACTATCAGTGTGATTTTAAATTTTCCCCAATTAATTTGAAAGTAGGGAAATCTATTTAATAATCAAGATACTTTACATAATTTATGAGAATTCAAATTTAACTCTTTTGTGGTGATCATGTGAAACCAGGAAAAATGTATTAAATCAGAAAAAGCATTTGAAGTCATCATCTTTTAGACCATGCCAGTAAAACAAGTACTTTTATCTCCACCTTACCAACAAGAAATCTGAGGTAAAAGAGTCCAGTAGCACAAAAGAACTCAGCACTTACTAGCTACATGGATCACTGGAACATGAAAAATCCATGTGTCATACCCCACTTTTGCCTCTCGCACTTGGCTTGGCATCTGTCCTATTACTGCATTTTGGATTTCCTCCTGTTTTGCTTCTGAAGGCAACAACAAGGTTTGATATGTGTGTTAAAGAGAAAGGGAAAGCGATTATACACAAACTATACAACTGACCTCTAATACAAACCACCAACTAAATCACCTCCCTCTCTGCAGCGTTTACCAAGACCTCATTATGCCAATGTGTCTCCAGGCTCACATTTCTATGATGCCACCTCACTTTGTGGGACCAGGCTAGGGATTTAGAGTAGGTAGCAAAATTAAAAAAAACCAGAAGCTGCACAACTGCCTGGAGAATGTGACAGAAAGTTAAATTAAACTAGATCATTGAGCCCACTTCCCTTGTTAAAGGGCTCAGGCTCTCTGGCTGCACGTTATCAATCCTGCAGCTGGAGTCCTGGGCTGAGCTCAGATTCTCAGAGCAGGGTTTGTCGTCCCCCCACCTCAGGATTGGCAATAGCAGTTTAGAATTATGTCCCAAGAGAAACTGCACAGAATTCCTCCTGGAGATGGCACAAAGCTGCCTTAGGTGTACGAGAGATCCTGAACTTTGAATAGAAACCATGATTTCAAGATTCCAAAGTGCCCTACTCACTCATATCCTTTGACCTAAGCAGTTCTGCACACTACAACTGAAGTTAGAAATGATGACTGAAAAAAGACTCGATTGCATAAAATTTCACTGTGAAATTGCTGCTTGAAAATCAGAAGTGGCCAAGGAACAGACCAGGCCTGCTGTGCACATAGATGGATTCCATTCTAGACCTGCCTCATGGGAATGATGAAGAAACACCCTATTTGGAGACAGCACAAAGACTGAGTGGTATCTAGGTTTCTGTGAGGCTTATTTTGTGACAGCCAAACAGACTCACTTAGAAACCCTTTTAAAAGTATTTATTTGGAATTACACACACGCACGCACACACACACACACACACACACACAAACACACTCACACAATTACATAAATACTTGAAATAGTTGAAAGGCTCCTCCCCAGAAGTAGGAAAGCCTGTTTCACAACCAGCTATCAGAGAGCATAACCAGAATGCCTTCCAGGAGATTTCCACCTCTCTCCAGTGTCCTGGTGGTGCCGCTGCAGGAAAATGTACTTCTGAGACCAAGACAAAGTGCTGCAGCACAGTGAGAAGCACCTACAGTTTCTTTTAAAGTATTCACTTGGGTGTCCAAAGAAGGCCTCAATTAGCCAAATAAAAATCATTTGTGGCAGAGTCTGAAATGAGCCCTGTTGTAATCCAGGAAGAGAAAATACATATGTTAACACACATGCTATATGTCAAGCATTTTAAAGATTCACTCATGTAATTATTGACTCGGCAAACTACTGAGCAGTTGTTTCACATCCTCATACGACCTAATGGATAAAACAGTGATGACAACGGACAAGGGCCCTGTCCACTGCTGCCAGATTTCATTTTTGTACCTGGCAGCAAGGCAGATGCTGTTGTCTAACTTCCCATGTGATGAACCAGAGTTCTATCACATACGCTGCTTTCCCAAATATATGCAGGTAGAGACATTTGAATGGCAGATGCTGTTGTCTAACTTCCCATGTGACAAACCAGAGCTCTATCACATACGCTACTTTCCCAAATACACACAAGTAGGGACGTTTGAACAGAGATTTTGCATTTCCAAAGTATATGGCTGGTCTTTGGGGAAGGATCAACCTCAAATGAGCTTGAGAAGATAGCATTTATATGTTCCCCCAAGAGTCTATGTAAATCTGAGAGTAGGTTCCCCTCTACGGAAACTGACTTTCCTTCATAGTACTGGATCTTGGGGATGATGTTTCCTGAGGGTTTTCATGTGCCATTTCTCATTTTTAGTATCTCAACCCTCTCTCTCCCGAAGAATGGCAACACTAGTTGCTATAGCACTACCATATGCCCATTTAAGAGATGGTGCTTTGCATAGTTACTAGTGGCCCTATACACTGGATATTTGCTATTTTGGAGAGCATCAAGCCACCCCCTTTAGGAAGCCATCCTTTTCTGCTGTGCAATGAGTGATTTCTGCTTATAGGTGAGGCTTGTGACTTGAATGAAAGTCAGTTAGCACCTCACCAGGCCATGTCGAAGGGCTCGCAGGGAAGCATGGGAGCCAATCAGAGCCAATGAGACTTGTTGAACTAACACAGGAATGGTACCTTCCCTGTATGAGCCTTGGCCTACTGGCTTCGACATTTATTGCACCTGCCACCACCACCTGTGTGCAGCACACCTTGCCTTTTGGCTACCTTCTTCCCCTAAAAGCCTGAAAAGTGTGCTGTTACCTGATTTCATCAAGACAAAGAGGCCAATGATGTGTGAAAGAATCAATAAAAATGAGCCCATAGAGAAGCTGCCTTTCAGTAATTACAATAATACATAAATAAAATCATGCATCCCTCCTTTTTATAAACTCATTCTGAGCCACATTAGAGATGAGCTGCTTGGATTACCTGGCAGAGGAACAACTACTACTTACGATATGTTTGGCTGAAAAACACCAACGCCTGCTGTATGCCAGCAGAATGGAGACTCTGAGGACAGGAGTCCTGAAATAGCAGGTGACACTTTTCTTTCCCCTGGGGACATTTTCCAAAGTTTCACTGAAAATACTGTACAGAAACCTGGGATTCTGGACAGTACACTTATTAATATAAAGAATCTGAGCCAGACATGGTAATATAGACCAGCAATTCTGGGACTCTGGCAGGGTGAAGCAGGATAGTGGCAAATCTGAGCCCAGCACCAGCTATTCAGTGAGAATTTGTTTCAAAATGAAGAATTTTAAAAAAATAGGTGGAAATAAAGTTCAGTGTGATGCCCTGGGTTGAATGCCCCATACCACCAAAAAAGGAATCGTATAAGTCAATGCTCTCATCTCTACTTATTTTTACTGACTAGTCTGGGTGGTACTTAACATCAAAAGTGTGCATACAGCCAAGGGTCAGAAATTTTTGGGAGCTTATTAGAAATGTAACCTTCTCAAACCTCCTGAATGAGAATTTGGCCTAGAACAGGGATAGTTAACTGTTTAGAGCTTTCAGTGATACAAACAGCCTGTTGCAGTACGCATGCCATAGGTTCACCACCACTGGCTTAGACTCTACTTCTACCAAATGTTCAGCTGATCCTGCTGCTGCAGGCCTGGGACTTGCACCTTGAGTAGCGAGAGCTTCTTCTATATAGCTAACTCTATTAATTATTTGGTTTGCTAGAAGCATCTTAAACATATATATTTCTGGACAGAACCTCAAACTCTCTAAATCACATGTCCATAAAAAGGACTTGGGTACTTGCAAGGCCACCCATGTGATGCTTAAGCAAAGGCAAATGTGAGCAGCACTGGGAATCTAATTGAGAGTGCTAGGCCACGCTCTCAGCTGCCTGCTCTCATGTTGTCTGAATTTGTTGCTTAACAGATGGAAACACACCACTGTTCCCAGTGGGGCTATTTTTTTTTCCTTTTTCCCTCCCAAAGGCTTACTACCAAATGTTGTGTCCTCAGCATCTGGAATTGTTTTTTTTTTTTTTTTTTAAAACCTCTTTGTATTGTTAGGTAGAAGAAAAACAGAATCTCAAATGGATTTAAATCCCAATGCTAGGCTAAGATCCTGGGCAATTCTGTTAATGTTCTTAATGTTTTAATGACAAAATACAGATTCATGTACCTGGATGTACTTCAGATTGTAATCCTAGCATACCAATTTGCCTGAGTAAATAATTTTTTTAGAAATCACAATAGGTAAGCAATTTTGATAATGGACAAAATGAACAGAAACAATAATCCTTTTGATCTAGGGTGTAGGAAAACAGCCTTTGTTAAGATTTTCTGTCCAGATTTGGAACTGTCATTCTTAGGGCCTTTGGCAAAAACATGCTTAAATATTTTCTTTTCTTAGCCTTGGGTTATTCCTAAGACAATAAGAATATTAATACCAAAAGATGAAAAATGAACATATATAACAAGGATTCTCAGTGGGAGGAGACTTTGTATCCCAGGATACCCAATCGGTTGTCTTACCTAGAATGGGGTCAATGATGGTAAACAGCAGGTAGAAGCCAGCTATGCTACTAAGCATCCTATAATGTCAAGGACAATCTACACAATGTAGGATTATCCAGCCCCAAATATCGGCAGATTGAGAAAATCTGATGTGGACCAAATACCCATCCACATTCTCAGAACTCCATGATTATTAAGCTATCTTCTACCTACCCTAACTGGCCAAAGGTTACCTAATTAGTAAAACCAAGATAAGAGAAAATATTCTTCTACTTCCAAAGCTGTATCACTTTATCCCAGTCTGCTGTCTCTTGCTGCCTAAGACAGTATGGTAATTTTTCACTCCGGTTTATAGGAGTTCCTACAAATTATACCTGTCCAAATTTACCTACTATCCATTCTCATTAGAACAATTTCAGGTGGTAATGGCAGGAATAAAGAATTCACTAATATATAACACTGGGATTTTAAAAGAATCTATCTGGTTTAAACAGAGCAACCAAGTTCCTATGTGAATAGGATATTTTAAAAATATTATATTTTTAAAATATTATATGAATCAAAATATTTAAAACAAAATATTTAAAACAATATATTTCTAAGAGAAAAAACACTCAGTTCTACTATACAGGTAGAACTAGAAGTGTGCTGAAAGTGACTAACAATTTCAGACTTGTCCTGCCACTCTGTCAGCTCCCACAGTTTTGCTGGTCAGGATAGTCTTTGATATGCTTTGGGAGCCAAAGAATGCTCCATTTAGAGCATTCTAAAATAAACACATAATAAAACATAGCAAACCAGACACAGAGAATTCCACTATGATGTGCTGATGATAGAGAGTGAAGCAACTACCCACCTAGTGAGGCCCACAAATCCATCTATTTAACAACAAACACATGGACAGTGCATAATTTGAAGGGCACAATGGATGCAGTGCCTTGTGTTTAATTTAAAGTAAACTTACATTTCAGCCTCAAATGAGCAGCTGGCTCTATAATATCACTAAATGGTGTCCCTGCGGACACCAGGGAACTTTCACAGAAAGAAAAACTTGCAGCAATACTAATATGAGAATACTTTCCCCTGAGGTTGTCCGTGATCTTGGACAAATAATTACATGCTTAATGAGGAAATAATGGCTGGGTACAGGAAGAGCCAGGTTGTGGTTTCTCAGAGAAAAATCAACTTAAAAAAAAAAAAAAAGGTAAATAGAAGAAAGGGAGAAACATGTATCCTGATGCCCAAAATCAATCGGACACAAGAAGCTAGTAGATTGAACAAAATGTAGGCATAAGACTTCATAAAATGGCCAGGCAGTCCACAGGGCTTCCCCTAGCCCCTCCGCCTGCGTGCGGTGAAGGAACCGTCACTCTTGGAAGTTCCCCCAAAGCTGAAGGCCTGCAGTGGTGCGGCAAACTCGGCCACAGAGGGCAGTTTGGGGCACACGGCCCCTTGACTCTTGCTTCCCTGCACACAGAGGACGTTGTAGTCTGGCAGCAAATTCTGCGAGTACAAACAGGAGCCTAAGGAGCTGTTCCCTCCCTGTGAGCCGCCAGGTTTTGTTCAGCGAGGCGACGGCGGTACCACAGGTGCGCAAGCGCAAGAAGGGCCCGCTGACCATGAGAGTGGGAGCAGCCTCAAGATATCTTTGTCTCAAGTCACCGCCCCAGCTGGGAGAACAAGGCAGAGACATAGAGGATAAGGAGAGCGACAGGCTGGCAAGGGACACAGAGTTGTTGGCTGAAACTACGGGCCCAGGCCTCATATCCAGAGGCCCAAACCAGCCACACCCTCAGAGATCCCGCTGCAGATTTAGGCTTACTCAGCAGATTTGGGCTGACTTGGACAGAACTGTGGAAGCCAGGGGAATTCCAGTTTTTGGTTTTTGTTTTAGTTTTCCTTTTTCTGTTTGATTTGGTTCTTTAGGTTTTTATGTTTACTGTTGTGTTCATCTTTTCCTCTTTCTTTCCTCAGGTGCCTTTAAAAATGCTTTATTTTTTTTTTTTTCTTGTGAGTGAACATTGTTGCTAGTCTTTCTAATTTGCTTCAATGTTCTTTTGCTTTCTTCTTCTTTCTTTTTCTTCTGTCTTCTTCTCCATGCCCTGAAGCTTGGGTGATCTTCCTTTGTCCTTTCCCAATTTTTCATTTGTTTCTCCTAAATTTCTCCCTCCTGTGCAACATTCCTCTAATAATGGGAAATTCACTGCGTACAAATTTCTACTTATGTTGGATTTTGTTCTATAACTGTAGATCTTGCTCCCATGGTTAAAGGTACCAAATTAATAATTATCACTCTTTGTCAGTTTCCAGACTGTGCTTGATGATATTGTTGTTAATTGTATTCCTTTAGCCAGGGCATCACTCATATCTGTTGTAATCAGTTATTCTCCCTTCTATGACAACACTGTGATTTTCCGGGGTCAGAATCACTACTTCGTACCAAGGACTGAGTGATGGGCCAGGTAGATAGTAACTTCTCATCCCTAATATACTGAGAAGGTTAGATCTTGGAACAGACTCAAAACCAAGAGCCAGCTACACCCAGGAGTCTTTTCTGAGGAAGAGTAATTTCCTAGGGAAATCTTGATCACATAAGCATCAATACAGAAAATAAATTAAAATTAAAAATAGAAGTAAGGAACAAATTTCATGTATATGGGTGGTGGTAGGGTGGGTAGGGCTATGGAAAAAAATGAGAATTAAGTTGTGTCTTATACTGGTACAAATCCCCATTATGGAGTGCAATCATGATGCATATATGTAATGTACCAATAAAGATTTTTTAAAAAATAGTAAAAGACAAGATGTAGAAGCAAAATGTAAGCTGAGACCTCTAGGCCACCAAAAAGAAGTCGGAGGGACAATGAAGCCACCCACCTGAATATTCTGAATTATCTGGACATATATAAGGACAGAATATCATATCTAGAAGACAGGCTTGTGGTTTACAATCACAAAAAGAAAGATTTCTTAAAAGACCTAAGGACCGTGAAAAATCAGTCCAAAGGCTGCATGATGCAGAGAACAACATTAGATTAATCAGAGTTAATGAAAAAGCAACAAACAGTACAAATGACATAAAATACTTGTTCATAGAAGTAAACTTGCCAAGAGAAGAAATAATTTGACATACAGGTAAGTGAAGCATATAGAATCCCTGTTAACCATGACCAAAATAAATTTACACCAAAACATATAGTAGTCAAGATTCCAGAAATTCAGCATGAGCACTTGACAAAGTCCAATACTCATGATAAAAACCCTCAGAAAATTACAATTGATGGTCAGTATGATAAAAAGCCATCTATTGACAAACCAACAGCCAACATCATACTAAATAGTCAAAACCCAAAAGCTTTCATTCTAAAATCAGAAACAAGACAAGGATGTCCACTATCACCACCTCTATTCAATAGAGTTCTATAAATATTAGCCAGAAAAATTAAACAAGACAAAGAAATAAAAAGAATAACGATAGGAAAGGAAGTTAAATTATCATTATTGGTAGAAGACATGATTCTCTCCATATACAACCTCCAAAACTCCACCGAAAGACTTCTAGATTTAATAACCAAACAGTTGTATAGTTGGATAGAAGTCAACACTCAAAAATCAGCATCATTTCTGAACACAAATAAGAAACTCACTGAGAAAATTTAGAGAAATCACTACTTTCATGATAGCACTGAAAAAAATCAGATACTTAGGAATCAATCTAACAAAACAAGTACAAGATCTTTCCATTGAAAACTACAGTACTCTAAAAAAGAAGATTGAAGAAGATATCAAAAAATGGAAAGATATATTTTGTTCTTGGGTAGGAAGAATCAATGTAGTGAAAATAGCCATACTTTTACAAATTTAATGCAATCCTGATCAAGATATCAGTAACATACCTCACAGAATTAGAGAAAACAATCTAAAATTCATTTGGAACCAGAAGAGACCCAGAATAGTAAAAATAATTCTGTGCAGCAAAAGTAAGGCAAACAAACATCACAATCCCTGACTTAAAATAACACTACAAAACTACTGTGAAAAAAACAGTGTGGCACTGGAAATACCTGGTAATTAAATGAGCCTCTTAAAAAAAGAGAGTAAGAAGGAATTAGATGATTTGTTAGTAGTTATCTTTTGTCTTGGTCTGTTTTCTTTTCTTTATTTATATATTTCTATTTAAAAATATTAATATATATTTGTTGTACATAATGATCACAATCATTGTAGGGAATTTGTAAGTGTACATAATATATTTTAATTCTTCTTTATTTCCATTGCCCTCCCTACTCCTTAATCTTTCTTCCTCTCCCAATTTATAAAAGCTGTTTTCCTTTTTTATTGCCATTCTTTTTTCTTTTTCCCTTCCTTCCCTTTCCCCTTTCCCTGAGTTTGTTCTTCTTTCCTTTGAACATGTTATTCTTATTTCCCAATATCTATCCTCCACTATGTATCTTATTTACCTTTTGGGTTCCTCACGCAAGAAAACAATGCGAAATCTAAACTTGTGTGTCTGATTTATTTCACTTACAATTATGGTCTTGAGGTACATACATCTACCTAAAGTGTCTCAAGTTTATAAAAAAGGAAGTAATTTTAAGGAAGCTGTTACGACTTTCATTTAACTATTTCTTTTACCCAGAGATATGGGACATTGATTTTCAATTAAACTTCAGAAAGTAGAGTCAAATTTTCTACCAAAAGGTGAAGAATCATAAGAAGGGGGACCATTGTGCTGGTCCAGGATGTTGTCAACAGCCACCAGATGAGCCTTCTGGTTTCGTTTTATTTGCTTCCTTCACCTCATCATTCACAAGTCTAGAGTTGCAAAGGAGAAGCAATCAGGTGACAGCCACATGGAATGTGAGTAAGGGAAAAAAGGCTAAGGAACCAGAGGTAGGGACTCTCAGGCATGCTATAGTACTTCACAGGTTTCTAGCTGACCTAGGAGAAGAAAACAAACAAACAAACAAGCAAACAAAAAACAGCGATGTATTCAGATTAAATCTGTGTAAAGTTGCCTACTAAATACTATGAGTTTTGATAAACACTGATAAGAGAACAAAAGATAAATGTGAGGAAGGTATGACAGATGGTATATTAGCCAGCTTTCCTTTTGCAGAGATGTGGTACCTGAAGCTTACCACTTAAAAGGAAGAGGGGTTTAATTTAGCTAACATTTTAAGGGGAATTAGTCCATGGTTAGCAAGTTCCAAGGCACAAACATCATGGTGGAAGGCTGTGGCAAAGCAAAGCTGCTCAGTTCATGGTGGTTGGTAAGGAGAGCAACGAACAGTTTCAGGAAATGAAGAGCAAAGGACTAGAGAGAGTACTCAAGGTTATGCCTACATCAGCTACATCAGCACACTAGACATACCCAGAAATGTGCTCCACCATCCTATGGGTGGCTTCCACATCCATCAAGTTGACATGATCAAGCTTAGCTGTTACAGACAAGTAGGGCATTTGGGAAATAACAGGTAGGAAGTATTGATGGAACAAATAGACAGAATATGTCATTAAAATTATCAAAATTCATATTAGGTATGAGGGAGAATGTTTTTGAGATGGAACATTGAAATACTACTTTATTAATTAATATACCTGTCAAATCTAATTCTGGGACATATTACGTACATTTTGTAACTACTGAGCTCTCCAAAATTTTGGAAATGCTATAAGAAGGCAAAGGATTTACGCTTACTATATTACAAATGTGGGGAAAAAAATGTTGGGCCAATCTATTCAGCTTCATGTGAAACCTTATAACAAAGAATCTGGGAGTCTCCTGATTTACAGTTTTGGGACAGGTCTGAGAAGGTGTTTCAAAGGTTTTCAGATACCCAGGAATCATTACCTTTGACTGGAGAAGTCTGTAGCTAAAACACTATGAAAAAATACACATCATGCAATAATGAGCATTATTTTTGCAGTTTTAGGAGGGGAGTATATGCAAGAAATCAAGTTTATTTGTTTTTATTACATATATTATTATTTAAAGAAACAGGAAAGATTTTCTCTTGCCTTTTATAATTACATGTTGTGGCAAGCACATAATAAAAAAAGAAAAATAATCTGCATGTGTCTTAATCATAATTTTATTTGATGTATGCTTTTCTGCATCATATAGTGTTAGTGATGGTTAAAAAATATTGAGTGTGTGCTCTGTGCTTAGCTCATTTGATATACACAGAAAAATAGGCCTACACCAATTAATTAGTCATGTGCTATTATTCCTTTTATTTTCTGACTAAGGAAACTCTAAGTAAGTATGTGTGCATATGGGGGAGTGAGGTAAAAATAATAGCTGCCCTAATTTTCTTTGACAGATAGATATTTCTATCCTACAATTAATATTCCTGTGCTGTGCCAATTAAGACTTCCCTCAGTTCTTGTTCTTAATATAAATATATATATTCTGCCTGTATTTACTGGCAGGTGATAATAGTTTAAGGCACCTTTGCAGAGAGGGTCAAAGATGGATAAAGAACAATTGACTTATTCTTCTCAAGTTTTATGTTAATGATTAAACCGCAGCATCTGATGACTTACTCAGCAACTTGAAGACAATAAAACATAACTAAATCGGTCAATTAGCATTTTCATCTTCTCTCCTGACAGAACTTAATGGCATCTGCAAAATGCAATTTCCAACCTGGAGCTCTTTGACATTTTCTGTTTCCTCCTGTGCTTCTCTTCCCTTGCTCCCCTTATGACTGACAGTGGCTGCATGTTCTAGTCCACAGTGGCAAATGCATCATCTGCTGTGGAAAGGAAAGCAATTATTGTGTCCTCGCAAAATCTCGTGGACAACTTGGATCCCACCTTTTTCACTTACGTGCATAAACAGCCAAAGCTGGCCTGGTTGAGCCTTAGCAGTAGCAGCTGGGCTGCAGGGTTGATGCCACCTGAGGTGCCTATTAAGGGCGTGGAGAGCTGCCAGACAAGAGGCCTTCCAGTAATGACTGCTCTGTCACGGGAGCATGGCACATTCCCACACAGTGACAATGACGGTGAAGACAGCATTGTTCTGATTTTCCTTTCCTGCTCTCCCAGTTTGCGGATGGAAGTGACTGGGCACACTGGGCTGTTTCTCATTGGGGTTTGCAGCTGGTGGAACTGGATAACAAGTCCACCTTTTCCTGTCCTGGACAGCTATGTGCTTCTCTCATTTGTCACATGTGTCAGCCTCTGTCCAATACCATACTGTCTCGGCAGTGAAGAAAGAAGTTTCCAGATGACAGAGTGAAACATTCCCTCAGGGAGACTTCAGAACATCACCTTGGAACTTTCAGTCTATGGGGATGTTAACTGTCCTAAGCACTGGGGTCCAATCCCAATAGAAATGTGCTCATTATAGCATTTTCACTGGATTCCTTTCTTCTTTCTTTCCAGAATTTGGGATTGAACACAGGGTACTTGAATTGAGGTACATTCACAGCCCTTTTCCTTGTTTGTTTGTTTATTTATTTGTTTATTTTCACATGGGATCTTGCTGAGTTGCCCTGCCCAGAATTGAATTTATAATGCTGCCTCAGCCTCCTCGAGTGTAGAATGACAGGCACTGATCACCATACCCAGTTCCTCTTGATTTACTTTGTAAATGGACTTTTGTTTCACTGTGCTAAAGAACTTTTCTTACAAACACTATCAAGCACTAATAAAACATTCTATTCTAAATAAATATGACAAACCTCCACTAGCCAGAGTACAATTAACTGATGTAGTTGATTAGGTAGAATATCTCATGGAAAAAAGATTCAGTGTTCAAGAGCACATGATCATTGTAGCCAACAAAGGTAAATTCTGTTGTTTTTCTTGGAGTCCATTTTCTTAATGGCCTTGTTTCTATTTAATATCTTTTACGAAGAATGGATTTTCATAATACTAACCACGAGAAAACAATCATACTATCACTATACAAAGATATTTGCATGTTTGTGCTTAAAGTTGGAATATTTTAGAAAAAAATTCCACCATAATTTAAAAAATCTTTTAAAAATTTTGGAGTTAATAATAAAGTAGACAGAAATTTATATGTATTTTCTATTGCCTGCCATTTCAATCCAGAAAAAAAATCTAAATGCTTCTGTTACCCAGTTATTGTGGGCAAGCCTTTTGTGGGGGGGGGCTTTCCTGCAGGTTGCACAGGGGTGACTGGAGGTAGGAACTCAGTGACTGGGGCAGACTCACACAGAAGTTGATATTCAGGCAGGCCAGACGCAGGAACTGTGAGCCGAGCTCCTCGTGAGCAAATCCAGCTCTGTGGTGTTGTCCCCCTTGAGTGCTGTTCTCACAGGTGCTCTTTCCCGGGAAAGTTCTGGTTTCAAACAGCAGAATTTCTATTACTAGTAATGGGATCCATCTTACTTCTCTTTGTTTTAGAATACTTATGAAGCTAAAATTCCCCAGTGATTCTCTAAATTTGCCTTTAATGTCGCCTGGCACGATGAACACGAAGCCTCTACAAATTAAGCCTTCCCAGTGTTAGCTGAGAAAGTGTAATTTCTATTAGAGTGACTAGCAGCTCCAAGAGTTTTATAGGCAATTGGCAGTTAATTCATTTCAGAGTTGCTCTAGGCAAAAAGCAGAAAACGATAAGATGATAGTGTTCAGATGCTTAGTTTGGTTTTTTGTTGTTGTTGTTTTGACAAATCCTTGGGTCTTTGGAAGGTAGAGAGGTTCATCAGTTAACACATGGTACTGGAAGAGCAAAGGCAATGGAATGACACAGGGAAAAATATGAAGCCATACTTGAGGTGTTTAGTATATTACCAGTGAATATCAATGTTTTCCCCCTTCTCCCATGACTAGGCAAAGGCAGGCCGTTGATGAACTCAACAATTAGAGTGTGGAAGTGAGGCCAGACTGAAATACTCACTGGTCACCTAATTTTATAACTACTATGCACTTTAGCCACACTCCGTCACTCAGCACCAACTGAATGGCTTACAGAAGCAGGGGACGGAAATCTAGCTTTTTCCCCATCGTCTTTGCACAACTTCAACAATCATGTCCAAATAAATCTTGAAAGAAAATCACACTGCTTGTTAAACACATGCTCCTAGATCATCTTATTGCAGAAAATTTCTCAGATCCTTTTTGGTCTCCATTTTATACTGTTTTTTGCTCCTCTGCACAGTGAAGGACTATATCAGATTTTCTAAGGAACTGATAGTCACAAGGAAGGACCTGCGACCTCAGACAGGCAGCTGTCTGCAATGAGTTCTGAAGAAGACACTGTGATAAGTACTACAGCAAGGACATATTTGCTGAGAAGCAGAGGCAGAGGAAGGTCAGTCACCCAGGTCTCAAGGGTGGTTTATTTCAGTTGTTATATTGTGATCACCGAAGCTGCCCTACTTGGCTTCAAAGGCTGGCTTGTTTACAGCTCACTAGTTGTTTGACTGTTGTCAAGACACTCAGCTACTTGGTGCTTCAGTCTTCAATATGTAAAATGAGGATAATAACGATAATAATGACTCTTGCTTTGTGGAGATTTTAAAAGGATCATGTAGCTGTATGTGGTGGTCTACTCCTGTAATCTTACTACTGTACTCTGGGATCCTGAAACAGCAGGAGGATCACAAATTGGAGCCCAGCCTGGGTAATTTAGTGAATTGGCAAGACAAGACCCTGTCTCAAAATAAAAAACATAAGAAAGGGCTGAAGATGTAGTTCACTGTGAAGGCCCAGGTTTAATCCCCGGCACTGAAAACCAAAGAGGAATCATGTGAATAATACTTGTAAAGCTACAACTATGTGTTAGTTATTTTTCATCAAAATTGAATCAGCCTAGTAGTGCTTATGCTGCTACTGGTTAAAAGCATTTGTTACGGAAGCTTCCCATGTGACAGATGTCAGTTTAGGCATTTTTGTGGTCATTATCTTATTTAAGAGAATGCTCTGTGCAAGTAGACACTGTCATCCTCCCTTTACAAGCAATTGTTCCTGAGAGTTTAGTGCTTGACTGACATCCCTCTAGTGGAAAGTGATCAAGTGGAGATTCAAGGCCATGACTGTCCGGCTCCCTAGTTCATGCCCCTTCGATCACTCCCCATGACCTTTTAGCACTTCTCAGTAGTTTCACATCAAAAGAATTTCTGCTCATTAAGTGTTCATAGATTAGGCCTCATTATCAAGCTGTTCCCCAGCCATAAGTGTCCCCTTCCAGAGATCCACTGCCTGTTTTAAAGACAGAGTAGCAGTGCATGCTCATTAAATGTAGAGAGCACCAGATGCCTCACCGAAGAGTAATTAGCAACTTTCTCCATGAGGGTGCCCCTCACCCTGGTGCAATGAAGAAAATGGTTTCCTGATGCCAGATTTTGTATTTTATAATAATAATGAGTTCAGTTACTTTCAGTTATGTGGTTGGGCTGGATCAATGCTCTGAATGGAGAGAAAATAGAAAGTCAAGGACATACCTATTTACTTTGGGTCATTTCCTACCTACTTTCATGATGGCAAACATGCAGAGTGCTAATTACAGGACATGCATTTCTCCAGCTCTTTTATAAGTATCTCCCTTACACGTCCACTAGTATAAGCATGTTGTCAGACCCATTTTACAGATACTCAAACCTAAGCACAGAGCAGTCAAGTCCCTTGCCCAGCATTTCCAGGCATCTGTCTCTGTACTATGTTATAGCTTTTTCCTCTCATTCTTAAGCAAAGCAAGAAATTTCACTTTAAACAATCAAATTGCTGTTCTTTACAGCAAAAAAATAAGCCAGTTATGTTTCCTAGATTACTTGAGTATTATATCTGGGATAAATATACCTTTTTTCTTCTTTTAGTATACAAATATGTGCCAAGACTGTGGATATTATCATCCACATGCAGAGAGCTGGAAGTCAGGCATGAGTCTAGGCATGTCACCAAAAGAAAAGCAATTATATCAAGCTCCTTAATCCTGTATATATTTTACTGGTGCTATAAATCTCCTTCATTGTAAAGCTGTCACTTGTTCTATAAATATATGTAGACTAAGGAACTATGAAAAAGTTGAATAAAAAATTTAGCCAAATGATATATTGATTGTGCATACATATCTTTACTTTTGCATATTCTATGTTGTCATTAAAAGGCTCATTAAAAGCTGAGTTTAAATAATTATTCACTCCTCATGTTACTATTGTAATCAATCGCCTATTATGAAAATTATTGCCATCCTTAAGAATTACTTTGCTAAATGAAGTAATTAGAGATGATATTTTATTTTCTATTTGGGTTCCCAAAATTGACTTTATATGTTAATCAGAATAAGGAAATGGGATTATAAATTTTATAAGCAAAATGAATGACTAGTCATGTTTCACATTTGATACATTATATATGGTATTTGGTGTTTTCTCAAAGCCTTCTGCTCTTGAGAACATATTGCTAATTATTATACCTGTCAGATCTGAGAGGCAGAGGTCCCTCTGATTCAGTTTCTAGTCTTTTAGACTGCAAGAATGAAAAGGTGTGGATCTTTGATCAGCATATATGTTGAAAAATCATACCTTTGTCCCATAAAATAGCCATTATTCCTCAGAGCTTCAAGGGAAATTATAGGTACTATATATTGAATGTCTTAGGGGTTCCTGGCAAGAAAGTCAATAAAATACATATTTTATCTAATCATTACAGTTATCTATTAAGGTAGTTATTGTTACTGTTATCTTAAAAATAAGGAATAGATTTCAGACTAGTCATTTGCTTTCGACCTTTCAGACACCTGGAAAGTGCCTATGTTGGGTATCAAACCCAGTTTACTGGCTTAAAAAGCTATGCTTTTTTTTTTTTTTTTTAAGGTTTTTTGAGACAGGGTCTTGCTTTGTAGTTCAGGCTGGCCCTGAGCTCAACCTCAAACTCACATCACAACAATCCTCCTGCCTCTGCCTCCCGAGTGCTGGGATTACAGGCGTGAGCCACCACACCCGGCACTGTGGTATGTGGTACTAATTGCTGCTGGGGTGAGTCTCCATGCCCAGTATGGTATGTGGTTACCCGGGATCGAATCCCAGCCCTTGCGCTTGCAAGACAGGCGCTGGAACCACTGAGCTATGTCCCCAGCCCAAAGCTATGCTTTTTTTCTTTCTTGTAACCCTGCTAAATGAAAATGAGTGAAGATGTTTTAATACTAAATTTTATGATTATTTTGCCCTTTGACATGAATGTCTTGGAGATGTTTCAAATTAAAATGAATGTCCTCCCCAGTAATCACATTGCAGTGAAACATTGAGGGAAAGTATAAAAAACCACAAGTTAAAGATGTACTAGGAACAAAAACACAAACGATATGTTCATATATGCAGCGACTAAATATATATCTATATATTTACTAAATACATATTTACCAAAACCTAAATATATTTAATAACATACATGTATTTAATTATATATTAATATGTATTAATATAATATGTATATGCATTATATATAATTATATTATATATGTAATATGTATAATGTATGTATTTTATATATATATAATTATATGTATAATTAACTGAAGCTGGTGAGTTTAAATGGAGAGGATAACTGCATTTGAGCATAATAAGATGGTAGTCCTAATGCTAAAGATAAACTGAGAGATTCTAAAAAGTTTTTCTACCACATCACTTTGGCACTGAATATTTCACTTGGGAAAAGAAAGGTTAAACTTTTCAAGTAACAGCTTTGCCTTTCTTACAAGAATAGCTGATAAGGTTGATGTCTTCTCTTAAAATGACAAATGCAGTGAGGCCCTCTTAGGAGAGGTGCATCCCTCCTGAGCCTCACTGTTCCAGCACTAGAATGCTGCTCATTAAATACTGTCACCCCATTTCTCCCTCTGACTCTAGATGTCTATTAGAGAGACATAAGTGACATTTTATAATAAATACCAACATCTGCCTTGTCAGACTAGCTAGAGGTTTTGGTCTTAAGGTTTCATTCAGCTCTGCCATTGTGTAATTGTTCTCCTGTGGCTGAACTGGCATCTCTCTGGTCTTTCAGTCTTCATTCCCTTGAGATGTCCTATGTCTTGATGCTCCAGATCCAGGACACGAGTTTAAGATGAAGATTATAGAAGGGATAACTGGAAAATTGGTGTTCTACATTAATCCTTTGTTAAATATTTTTGCAATGGCTGCTATCTCAGAAATAGCCAGCAACAAATGTTGGCGAGGCTGTGGAGAAAAAGGAACCCTTCTCTACTGTTGGTGGGAGTGTAGACTCATACAATCTATATGGAGATTCCTCAAAAATCTAGGATTGGAGGACCCATTTGACCCTGCCATTGCTCTGCTAGGTATATACACAAAAGAAAAAGATTCATATCACAGCAACATATGTGCACCCATGTTTATAGCAGCTCAGTTTGTAATAGCTAAATCTTGGAAACAACAAAAATGTCCATCAAGAGGAGACTGGATACAGAAGATGTGGTTCTTTTATAGAACAGTGTATTATTCTGCCATTACAAATGATACGACTGAGTCATTCATACTCAAATGGGTGTACCTTCAGGACATCCTCATAAGTGAAATAAATAGGTCACAGATATGCAAACATCATATCTTTTCTCTCGTATGAGCAAGTGAAGATGTAAATGAGTTCTAGTATATATAGTTGATATTGTTAAATAGAAAATATTTAAAAAGAAAGAGGGTGTGGGGGTAAATAACAAGGGGGAAAAAGAATGTGATAGTAATAAAAAAAAGGAATCAAAGCTTATGTAAATAGGAGGCAGAGGGTTTCAAGGAGGGTGGGGAAGGGGAAAAAATGAGAATAAAGTTGTGTCATATTCTGGTCCAAACTCTCAATGTTCAATGTGATGATGATGTGTATTCATAATGTACCAATAAAGATTTGAATTTTTAAAAATATTTATGTTATAGAAATAGGTTTAAATTGGACTGATTTTTAAAAATTAGCTTATTGTTATAGGCTGAATCATGCACGTCCAGGTTCATTTTAAACCTCGTAATGGGGTAGTATTTGGAGATGGGAACTTCAAAGAACGCGAGTCTTAATCTAGCATTACTGATGGTCTTTAGAAAGTAGGACACTAAGAGAGAGACAGTAGGCAGGTAAACACAGGGTAAGAAGATAGCCATCTATAAGCCCAGAGAGAGGTCTTAGGAAACCACCTTCCCTTCATCTTGATCTCAGTCTCACCATTTTCAGAATTGTGAGAAACTTTTTATTCTTTAAACTGCTCAATCTATGAAATCTCTTAGGGCAGGTACAAGAAACACATACCCTCAATACATAAATAATTAACCACCTTGGATTGGATGTGTCAGTCTTAGATGAGTTTGTACTAAAACAGAGGATGTATATGTGTAAACACTTTTGCCCCAAAGTTAGTAACTTATTCCTTAGGTTGTAAATAAACACTACATTATGTACTATAATCAAATGTTTAAAAATATTTTATTCCATAAGTACATAAATTTGAGTCAAATTTTTAAGATGTACTTTAGGTTATTGATAAGTAATAATATATTATTTATAACTACTAATACAAGTTAATCAAATGTTTAACAGGTATAGTTGAAGGAAAAATTGAATTCTATGAATTATTTTAAATTTTTAAGTCAAATTTCTAAAATTAAGTAATAGAGTTGAAGTAGAGTCATTGTGAAATTCTATGCAGAGTGATAATAACATGCTCTTCTCTAAGGGGCCAATAAATGTCCAAAGATACATGGATCTTATAAAAACATATCAGTTCTATTAGTGAGAATTAAATTATTTTGGAAAAAATACATATGTTTCTATCATTGCCTTCTAACTTAATAACAATAAAATGTAATATGTAGGCATTCAGAACCTCAGGTCTTGACTAGCAGCCCAAATTACATACCCCTGTCCTATGGTATAGCTTTCATTCAGAAATTTAATTGAAGTGCAGTGAAATGATTAATTCTTTTCATTCTCACAGCCTTCTAGCAAGATAATAAAGTGAATATGAGATTATCTTTGGCAAATAAGAAAACGGAGGCATAGCTGATTTGCTGAGTTACAAGGGTAATAGATCGGTACCATCTAGAGTAGAACCCAGAGAGTCCTTGCTTTAGTATCAAAGACTTAACTTTTCTTTCCAAAAGAACGTGTTATGACCTATACGCTTTCTTTAGAAAAAGGCCACCTTTATAAATTGGGCTTCTCAATTCTCCATTGGATGAAGAAACCATCCAATATTTAAA